>JAEANM010003001.1:2503-23236 GCA_017656035.1 Myanophis thanlyinensis | reverse complement strand
GGATCTAATAGGCAGGTGGTGGCATTAAGGCCACCCAGCAATCTGTCCACTACATCTGGGGTAACAGAATCAAACTCGTCCCAGAGAATCTCATTCAAGACCGGCCCCTCCCTCCCATCTGGAGAAGCCCAGTCGGAGTCCAGCCCTGTCCGAATCTGAGCGATTTTGCAACTTGCTATCTCCCCACTGCCACAGATGGCAAAGCAGCATTAAGCGAGATGAGAAGGTATCTGCTGCCTCACAGCTGCTCCCCACATAAACCAGATGCCTAAAGAATACTGGGGCCTGGCTGAGGTGTTCAGTGTGGAGGTATGCAACATGCTACCTCCCCACTGTCACACTGACTGTTCCATAGAGTTGGTACCAGGGGTTAAGATATCCAAGCCAAAGATGTACTCCATGACCCCAAAAGAGATGGGAGAACTAAAGAGGTATATTGACACCAACCTAGCCCAAAGATTCATCTAGCCAGCTAAGTCTAGAGTGACTGCCCCAGGCCTCTTTAAGGAGAAAAAAGAAGACAGATCAATGAGACCCTGTGTCAAGTTTAGAGAAATTAACACTGTATGCAGGGAGAACACCTATTCACTTCCCCTCATGAAGACATTCTGGCTCACCTGGCTAAGGGGAAAGTGTTCACTTTGGGCACAAGTGGAAAATTGCCTTCAACTGCCCCTTAGGGAGCTTCCACTTCAAAGTGATACCTTTTGGGTTGCAAGGAGCCTCGGCTGTCTTCATGCAACTTGCTATATGAGCACTTTTATAAAGGAGGTCTCATGCGCTTAGATGACATTCTCATCTTCACTGAGACCCTAGAGCAGACATGGGCAAACTACGGCCCGCGGGACACACCCGGCCCGTTGGGCTTTTTAATCCGGCCCACCAAACTAGTTCTGGGGCAGACTGGGGAGTTCCGCCCTCACTGACACTCAACACTGATCCGGCTTCCACGTCCCGGAGCTCTCCAGAAATGTCCCCGCGCGCGAACAGCAAGCCCTCGCACCACGCGCAGCCGTCTTTCCCTTGCAGAGCGCACGAGAGGGTCGCTCTTTGGGTGCTGCTGCCTCGGTGATCGGCGCGTAGCGTCATCTGACGCTGGGCGAGTGACCTACGCGAGGCTGGGGCTGTCAGGCCTACAGGCGCAGGATGATGACACGGAGTGGCTGCTCCCCCGCTCCGCGTCCTTCCACACCTGCTGGGCCCCTCACTCACTGAAGCGGCTGCCGAGCCATCCAGGGAGTGCCACAGGGAACCGCCCAGCGAAGCGGGACAGGCTGCTGACACCCGCGTGTCTTTGCAGGCGTGGGATACCGAATGCAGCAGCCCTGGAGAAGAAGGTAAGAGGGCGGTGGACAGGAGTGGGGGGGCGGCGGGCGGGCGCGGCTCCACAGCGGCAATGCCGGCTCTTCTCCCACCGCCCAGGTGCTGCTAATGGCAAAGAGCCTCTCCAGCAAGACAAGTATGTGCTCCACTTCACCAACTAAATCCCACAATGGAGCGCATGCTCGTCTTGCCGGAGCTGTTTTTCGCCATCAGCAGCACTTGGGCGGCGGAAGAAGAGCCGGCGTTGCCGCTGCAGAGCCGCGCACACGCGCGCGCCCCCACACTCCTGCCCGCCGCCCTCTGCTCAGCCTCTTCTCCATGGCTGCTGCGTTCAGTATCCCATGCCTGCAAAGACACACGGGGGAGGGGGGGCTGCGGGAAGGGGAGTAAGGGTGGGGGGGCTGCAGGAAGGGGAGTGGGGGTGGGGGGCTGTGGGAGGGGGAGTAAGGGTGGGGGTAGCGGGAGCCCATCATTGTGGCCCATGAGTCAAAAAGTTTGGCCCGTGAGTCAAAAGGTTTGCCCACACCTGCCCTAGAGGAACACATGAAGCTGACAAGTATTGGAGAAACTCCTTGTGGCCAAACTGTATGCAAAGCTGTCAAAATGCGAGTTTCACCAGACCAATCTAGACTATCTGGGCTACTGAAGGCATAGAGATGGACCCGGCTAAAGTGAAAGTGATCCTAGACTGGAAACTCCCTCGTAAGCACAAGCAACTACAATGCTTCCAGGGGTTTGCTAATTTTTATCAGCATTCATTCCTTCTTTTGCCAAGATTGCCCTGCCCAATATCGAACTGCTAAAGACTGGGAGGGGAGCTCAACAACCAACCCAACCCAACCACTAAACCAGATCTTGGAATGTCAGTGGGCATTTGAGGAGCTGAAAAGACTGTTCACTAAAGAGCCAATCTTCAAGCATCCTGTCCCAGAACCATCCTTCGTAATCAAAGCTAATGGGCAGAGATGTGGCCATAACAGCAGTCCTCCATCAGAGAAATTCAGAAGGTAACTTGGAGCCCTGTACTTACACCTCCAAAAAACTGACCAAGACTGAATGGCAGTGTCAGAGAAGGAAGCCTATGTAATTCAGTGGGCCTTGCTAACCTGGAGGTAATTCCTTGAGGGAAGTAGCATGCTGTTTGAAGTATGGAGTGACCACAAAAACCTAG
Source organism: Myanophis thanlyinensis (assembly GCA_017656035.1). Lineage (NCBI taxonomy): Eukaryota > Metazoa > Chordata > Lepidosauria > Squamata > Homalopsidae > Myanophis > Myanophis thanlyinensis. The sequence goes on along the minus strand of JAEANM010003001.1, from coordinate 20,742 downwards.
AGGCACTGAAAACTTCTTGAAAGCTTTCCCCAAAGCAGGTCCTTTGGGTGCAATACTTCAAATTAACTTCAAGCTAAAGTACATACCTGGAGGCAAAAACACCCTGGCAGATGCCTTGTCATGTAAATCACAGTACCACAGAAGAGGTGGTTCACGTTATACTTCCCTCTTCCTAGACTGCCATGCAAGCCTTAACCAGGGGCCAGTCTCAACAGAGGGGAACCATAGAAGGGGGAGATGACCCAAAAGCTGAAAGATAAGCTGCCAGCTGACCTGTGGTTCAAAGATAACCCAGGACTACTCTGCCAACCTCAGAGATGGCCTGGCCTGGCCCTCAAAGTTATACATGCTCAGCAGCTTGTGGCTCCAAGTTCTACAAAAGAGCTATTACTCCAAGTAAGCAGGGCATTTCAGCTACCCGAAGACCTTGCATCCAGCCAGGAGAAAATTTTGGTTGCCAAAAATGAAGAAAGACATTGAAGACTATGTTAAGAGTTGTACTGTTTGTGCAGCCATGAAGATGAGTCTGGAGAGACCCCCCAGGCTGCTCCAGCAAATGGCAGATCCTTCTAGTCCCTGGAAGGAAATAGCCATGGACTTCATCATTGGGCTCCCTGAGAGTAGGGGAAGCACAATCATCTGGACCATCATTAATTTGTTTTCAAAGCAAGCCCATTTTATAGCTTGCTCAGGATTTTCATTATCACAGAAAATGGCTAACCTATTTATAAAACATATCTATAGGTTGCATAGTGTCCCTCACAGGATCATCTCTGATAGGGGGGGGTCAAATTAACTGCTAAATTCTGAAGGGAGTTCATGAAATCCATTGGGTCTTCACAGGGGCTCAGCTTGACTTTTCATCCAAGTACCAATGGGGCAGCAGAACATGTTAATGCTATGGTGGAGCAGTACTTGAGGTGTTACATTCATTATCAGCAAACAGATTGGGTGGAATTGCTGCCGTTTGCTGAGGTGGCATACAACAATGTGGTACATAGTAGTACTAGTTTAATCCCTTTCCAGGTCACCAGTGGCATGGAGTTTGTACCAATGCCAGAACTCCCTAGGATTCCACCTTTGACATTAGCAGAGTGGATGGAGTTGATGAACAAAGCATGGGAAAATATCAAGCAGGCCCTATGGGAGGCAGTCAAAATTATAAAAAACAAGCTGACAACATTGCTCTTTCCAGACACAGTTTAAGGTAGGAGATAAGGTCTATTTGTCCACAAAGTATAAAATTGAAATTAGCCACTAAGAAGCTTGGTCCTAAGTTCGTAGGCCCTTTTCCCTTAAGGAAAATAATTAATCCAGTTACTGTGCAGCTAAGCTTCCCCGTTTGCTAGGGAAAGTGCACCTCATTTTCCACAGCAGTCTCTTAAAACTGGTGTGGGTTCACAACTCAGGCAGCAGATTTGGTACCTCCCAAACCAATTGTAATTTAAGGTCAGACACATTATGAAGTAAAGAAAAGTTTAGACTCGAGGATACATTGGGGCCAATTGCAATATTTAGTATACTGGAAGGGGTACCCTCTTGCTGAGGCTACATGGGTGAAGAGTTGGAAGGTGCAAGCAGATAAATTGGTGAAACGATTCCATGAAAAGCACACCCAAAAGCCAAAAAGGAGAGAGAGTTGGTTAGAGGTGCCTCACTAACCTTATTGTGGTCTGTCTCTCTTTTGCAGGGGAGGGGCTGCCTGTTAGGTCTGAAACTAATTGGGAGGTTCCCCTCCCCCAAGTCTCAGGCTGACACAGCTGGAGGCTGAAGGGGAGGTAGTAATAGTTAGCAGGGGGATTTGTAGACAAAACAGAATAACTTTATGGTGAGTCAAGGATGTTCCCACAGCTGGTTGTGAGGGGGAGGAGGAGAAAGGTAACCAGGCAACCAGCTAGTATCCAGATTAGACAATGTGATTTATTGTTTTGAGAAAGCAGGCAACTTTCTTTTTTAAGGTGTTGGAAAACCCAAGAAGGTTCAGAGTTGGTTTTCCACTGGCTGTGCCAAGATGATATTTCCAAATAAAATTGTTCTTTGAGGATTTGACCTGCCTTGGAGTTCTGTTTTGAAATGGATGTATTACTTGGAATGCTGAGACCCAGCAGACCATGGGAAGAAATTGCTATGGACTTTTTAGTGGAGTTGCCTGAGCGTAATGGGAATATCATGATTTGAACAGTGGTTGACCTGCTTTTAAAACAAGTGCACTTCATCGGATGTCCAAATCTTCCCTCAGTCCAGAGTCTGGGCAAGATGTTCATGCAGCATGTCTATCGGTTGCATGGAGTCCCAAGGTATATCATTTCAGACCAGGTGCAGTTTATTGCAAAGTTTTGGTGGGTGTTCATTAAACAAATAGGGTCAACCTGGGGATTTAGTTTGGGGTTCCAGCCAAGTACTAATGGAATGGTGGAACAAACAAATGCAATAGTGGAACAATACCTACGTTGCTAAATAAATTATCAGCAAACCTACTGGGCTGAGGTCCTACCTTTGCAGAAGTGGGTTTATAATAACTTGGTGCATAGCAGCAATGGGTTCACACCCTTTAAGGTAGCCATGGGAGTAGAGTTTATGCCAATTCCTGAATTTCTGAGAGAATCTTCTCCCATAACATTAGCTGATTGGGTGGACACTCTAAAAGCTGCCTGGGAAATGTGCAGAAAGCCCTGAATAAATCAAGGGGGTCACAAAAGAAATAAGCATTGAAAGAGAGCCCTTCAGAAGGAGTTCAGGATTGGAGAGAAAGTATATCTGTCTACTAAATATCTCAAAGTAAACAAACCTTGCAAGAATCTGGGTCTCAAGTACATAGGTCCATTCCCAATTGTTCAAATTATAAACCCAATTTCAGTGAAATTATTGTTACTGAAGGTGCTCAGGTGAGTCCATCCAGTGTTCCACTATAGCTTATTGAAATCCTTCTGAGGTTCTAAGTTAAGGCCAATTGAAGGGGAGCCTCCACCTCCCATGAGGCGGGGGGGGGGAGGAATACTACAAGATCAAGGAGATACTAGGCTCAAGGTACTTTAAGGGGAAATTACAATACTTAGTTTTGTAGTTAGTTTGATACTGAGTATGTAGGGGTCCACAAAGTTAGTAAAGACAGACAAGTTAGTAAAATGTCAGACAAGTTAGTAAAAAAGTTCCATGCAAAATACCCTCAACAACCAAAGAGATTATTCAAGGTGAAGATTACCTTCACCTTAATTAATCAATGCTGAATATTTTCCAGGTGTCCTTTTCCTTTAGGGGTCAGCATATCAAGACTGAACCATTTTGCTTCTTTCAAACCTAATGTTTTTCAACTTGCCAATGAATTGGTGGGGGAGGGAAGGGAGAATTTGTGTGTGGACCATGAGAACCTGGCAACCATCAAGGTCATCATTGCAAATGTTTGAGAAAGAAATGGGTTGGTCCCATAACAAAAGGTCATCTCATAATTGGACCATGTGATCACACAGGGCTGGGGAGAAAGGGAAATTATTGTTTAACTAAGCAAGCATTTGTACAGAAAAACCAGAGCTGTTTTTGATTCTTTAGTACTACAATGGTGTATTGAATAAAGTTTTAGTTCTAGAAATCCAAAGCTCCAAAGAGTGTTTCTTTGTTGAGGGGTTCACTAGTCGGACAGGTGACATTTATTTGTTTCTAGATGTTCAAAGATCTGGTTTTTTCATTATCATTTGCAGTATCTTCCTAGATATTGATGTTAGGCTGATTGGACTTTAGTTTCCTGGGTATGGTTTTTTTTTTTTTCCTTTTTTGAAGATGGGAAGCACATCATCTCTTTTCCAATCCTCAAATAATTCTCCGGTTGAAAGATATGGTAAAATGGTTCTGAAATAACGTCTGCCAGCTCCTTCAGAATTCTAGGATGTAAATCATCAGGTCCCAGTGATTTATATATGTCAAGATTAGACAAGTGTTCTCTAGCCATTTTCTTGCTTATTTTAATCTTTATTTATTGATTGATGCAAAGAATGAGTTAAGCAACTCTGCTCTCTGTGTATTGCCTGCTACTTCTTTGCCATCTTTTCTTGTAAGTGGACCTACTGTTTCCTTGATTTTTTTTCTTGTTATTTATATGTTGAAAGAAATGTTTTTTATTATCTTTGACTTTTGTTGCACATCTTTTTTCATTCTGAGCCTTTGTTTTTCTAACTTCATCTTTGCAGATTCAGGCTATGTGCTGGTACTCTGCCTTAGTTATGTGCCCATCTTTCCATTTTTTGTACTTATCCTTTTTGTCTTTCAGTTTATCAGAGATATCTTTGTTCAACTATGTTGGTTTCTTCTTGGATTTCTTGTTTTTCTTTTTTTAATGGTATTGTGCTGGTCTGGACTTTTATGATAATATTTTTCAGAGTTTGTCATGCTTCTTGAGTTGTTTTCCCTTTAGGATTCTCATCCATTGAATTTTTCTTAGGCTTTCTCTGAGTTTATTAAAATCAACTCTTTCAAAGTTTAAAACAATGGCTATATTAGATTCTATTGCTTGTGTTTGCATTATTCCTGAATTGCTGAATTCGAATTTGACATGGCTACTCTCACACAAAGTTCCCACAATTTCAACTCCCTCAGTAACTTCTCTATTAATAAGAATTATATCTAGTATACCTTTTTCTTTAGTTCCCTCCTCTACCTTTTGAATGACATAGTTGTCAGCTAAGTTGGTTAGGAATGTATTTGCTCTCCCGTTTGTTGCAGAGTTTGTCTACCAGTAGATATCAGGATAGTTAAAGTCTCCCATTATTGCTGTGGTATATTTCCTAAATACATATGTTAGTTGTTTAGGAAAAAGTTCAGATATTTTTATTCTGTAATTCCAAAGCTTTAAATACATCATTTTAAAACAAAGGAAAAACTGCCTAACACCTAAATATTCATCAATATTGTCTTGATAACAAAATAGAAGAGAATATGCAAAACAAAGCAAAACCCTACAGCTACAGTATATAGGATTAGGGCATATTTTTGTGTTGTTATAACAATGTGCTCTTATTACCTTTGAATTAAGGTCTTAACAATATATGTATTTGAAAGTAGCTAAAAATAGCATCAGAAAGCTTCAATCAAGTTCCCTAGCATCAGAGTCTCCCTGAGCTACGACAATAGTTTCCAGATGAGGAAGAAAAAACTGCAGATCATGGCTATTCTATAATAACATAACTGTAGATGGCTAGAAAATGATGAAGTTTTGAAAGTCAGTAGATCAATTTATGAAAGAAAAAAGGGAGGGGCATGAGGAAAGAATCAGTGCAATCCCCACTTTCTACTAGTACCGAACATGTTGCCTACTTTGGGTAATGAAATGTCAGTTCCAATTATTATTTTTATCACTAATTTGTTTGCAGCTCCAGTTGATTATTTTAGAAGTGGCTGACTTCTTATAGCTAAGGACTGCATAGAACATTTTTTATAAGCTACAGAATGAAAAAGGTTACAATATAGATGCTTTGTATTTTAAAAAAATCCTGTGGAACACCTATTCTTACTGATTAAATTAGAATTTCCATCTATAATTCAACATTCCCTAACTCAGCATGACAGCAAAGAAAGCTAGCAGTTTTTAGTAATCATGAGCAAAAAAATTGTACTTGGAAATTACATGGATTGTTTAAACCTGGCTTTAGATTTTTAACAGAAGTATTTGATGAGCTATTGACTTTTTAGAAGAAAAAGCGATGGAAATCGGATTAGAAACATATCTCAGCTATGTATAATTCACAAAGCAATTAATATTAAATTCATGGTGACAAAAGCATACACACTTACTGTGGCTAATTCATCAAACTTTCCAAAGAGCTCATTCAGAAGCTTCACTAGTTCTTGAGCAGTGCACTGAGATGCCAAACTTGTAAACCCCACAATGTCTGCAAATAATATACTGTAAAGTGAAAGGAAGAGTCAGAGATATTTTGCCAATAACTGTAAGCATTTTAAAGGAATTCACAGAGAAAATTGGAGAATGATCATAAAACAAAAATATATATTATAATTCCATTTTTAATCTACTACAGAAAAATACTACAAAAAGCAAGGAAAATAGTCCAGAAAATAGTCCAGAAAAGGTAATGAAATCACAATATTTATGTTAGTGTATATTATTTGTGTTGTATTTTCAGTGAACTTTTACGTAACCAGCCTTTTATTGGTAATGCCTTGAAGGGATGGAGTACTCAGTCAGCAAGGGTGCTGGCAGAAATATGGATTGCAGATTTCAGCTTCATCAAATGTCTCATAAAGCTGAGTTAATATTGTTGAGTTAATTTGACCAAGATACTTTCTTTATATTTATCAGTTCCTGTGTACCTGTCCCTTCCTCTGATTTTGATTTAGGATGAAACCTATCTTTATAAATTCCAATTCCAATTATATCATTATACCTCAGTGCAAGTACAGGTAGTCCTTGACTTACAACAGTTCGCTTAGTGACCGTTTGAAGTTACAGCAGCACTAAAAAAGGGACTTATGACCATTTTTCACATTTATGAACATTGTAGTATCCCCATAGTCATATGATTTACATTTGGATGCTTGATAACTGACTCACATTTATGATGGTTATAGCATTCCAGGGTCATATGATCCCATTTTGTGACCTTCTGATAAGCAATTCAATGGGAAAACAAGATTCACTTAACAACCAGGTTACTAATTTAACAATTGCAGTGATTCATTTACCAATAATTGTGGTTGTAAGTTGAGGACTATCTGTACTTCAAAGAGCTGCTTTTAAACATACAGGAGCTCACAGAAGAACCTCTCTTTTTAACTAATTAAAGCAGCAATGTCTTTCACCAGGCTCACATGGTTTCTTCCCTCTATTTTATCATAGGTATCTCTGCATGTCTTTTTTATCTTGATATTTTACATTTTTATTATTAATATTTTTATGTTGCTTCATATAGCTCAAAGCAAGGTATAACATAAACACACAATTAAAAATGATAAGAAAATATCATAATGGCAAGGTCATCCATCTGGGGCAAGTTGTAATTTAAGGTCCCCCTTACTTTCCTATGTTGCAAGCAAGATCAAGAAACAGTACAACATTTTACTCTTATTGCTATATTATTGTTAAAAAATAAAATAAAATCCTCAGTGGCTAAATGGAGCCATGGGAAAATGGCTGACAAAAATTACCTTCTAGGAAAATGTCCACTTATTGACTACTTTAACCCAGATAACTAGGTAAAAAAGAGATTATCCAAATAAAATCTTAACCATATTTTGTCCCAAAAACCAGCTTTAAATATCTGTACACATGCTTAAATGCTCCAGAGATAGATATCCATGTTTCAAATTCTTTCTTCCACCTTTTCAAGTTAATGGACATTTTTAGTAATCTTGAGAGATAGAACAGAGGAATGGAAGAGATATTTGAGATCTTCTACAATTCTGGACAAATGACTATTGAGTCACTTCTTGAAAATCTTATGGGATAGAACATTCACAAGTTCCAGAAGCAAACCATTGCACTGATTAATTGTTCTCTGTCTGGAAATCTTCCTTTAGTTCTAAGTTAGATTTCTTTTTAATGATCTTCTACCCATTGCTTCTTCTCCTGCCCCCCAGATGCTTTGGATAAAAAGTTGATTCCCTCTTCTCTGTGACAGTTTCTCAAGTACTGGAAGACTGTTATCCTATCACCCCTAGTCTTTTTCTTCATTACCTAGTTTCTAGTTCCCTCAATTAAGGTCTCCTTTTCATCTTTGTTGCTCTTCTCTGCACTCTTTCTAGAATTTTAGCATCTCTTTAATATCTTAGTGACCGGAATTAGATATGGTATTCCAAGAATGGTTTCACCAAAGCAACATAAAGTGGTCTTATCAATTCATACGATCTTGAAACTATCCTTTTGTTGATGCAATGTAGAATTATATGGTTGAGACATGTTTTGTTTTTTCCTGTTTTAGTTTTCTTTTCTTTGGGGTACTTTAAAAATATACAACTTATGATTTTCTTCATTATTTCTAATCACTAATACTAATTGTATTATACCAGTAACACTTTTAAAAGGTGTAATGGCCCGCATCCGATGTGAAACCTTCAGATTTTCACCTCACCAATCATAGTCTTATAGCCTTTATTCCAAAAACTTTCTATCAGCCTTTATATTTTCTTCAAATCCATCAGTCATCCACCTTTTATATGGAGTTCTCATATGCTGTGTAAGTCATTGTTGAATGCCACAAAGCCATGCTAAACCTTTTAAACAAAAGTAAAAACTACATTTTGTTTCAATACCATGTGTGAACCAGCTGTGGTGCTCTATATTTGGAATGAACATAGAGAGTTGCAAGGATAGAAAGGGCATTGGTCCTACCTGATATGCTCCTCATTGTGCTAAGCAGAGAATCCAAGAATGGGAAGTGTCCTGTGTCCTGATCACATGACTGGGTCGATCAATTTGAAGCCACACCCTATTTGCTGACATAATCCCAGTTTTCGACAAAGAAACTTGATCAATGGTTGGAGCTTCTGCAAAAAAATTTCTACACCCCTATACTCAGTAACAGATTGGAAAGGGAGGGTTTGGATTCTCTGCTCAGCACAATGAGAAGAAGCGTATCAGGTAGGACCAACAGCCTTTCTCCGTTGTGTTGAGGGCAGAGAATCCAAGAATGGGACATACCAAAGCTGTCCGTCCTAGGGTGGGTCCACTATCTGGGTCTAAGTTTTCTTCTCTGAGCATACCTGCTGTAGGACCCTTTACCAAAGGCTGCACTGGCCAAGGCAAAGGCATCTAATTTGTAATGTCGAATAAAGGGATAAGGAGATGTCTAAGTAGCTGCCCTACAGATCTCCTCAATGGATGCCTACATAGACCAAGCTACTGTAGTGGTGACACACCTGGTGGATACACCTGGGAGTTGGTAAGTTCTGGGACTCATAGGACTTAGCTATGCAAGCCCTGCCTATCATGGTTGAGGAAGCTCTGCTCCAACGAAGAGGAGTAAAAGGCCACAAATAGCAATTCTTCCTGGTGAGAGCCATTCTCTTTATATATATTCTTTGTACATCCAGAATGTACCATTCCTTCTCCCTGGGATGAACTGGCTGTGGGCAGAAATTGATAGTGATAATTCCTGAGATCAGTGGAACCAGGAATTTACTTTTGGGAGGAAGGTGGAATGTAGCCTAAGTACCACCTGGTTGGGGTGGAAAATACAGAGATCCTCCCTCCCTAACAATGCTGCTAATTCAGAGATGTGTCTAGCTGATGTCACTGCTACCAGGAATGCCACCTTCAGGGAGAGAAAATGTAGACTAGTCATATGTAGGGGTTCGAATGGGTCTGCCGTAAAGGCCCTCAGAACCTTGGTCAAGTCCCAGATTGGGAATCTATGCACAATAGGGGGTCTAATGTTAGTAGCTCCCATCAAAAAAGTTCTGATTGTTGGGTGATGGGCAAGGGACCTCCTGTCTCCACAGTACAGGACTGTGGAAAGAGTGGCAACATGTCTGCAGCATATTGGAGGACAGACCATTTTCTAGGCCCTCCTGCAAAAATTCTAGCATCTGGGCAACTGATGCTGAAGGGGGGTTCCATTTGAGTTTGAACGCACCAGGAACAAAAGGCCCTCCACATTGCATCCTAAATGCAATTAGTGGATGACCTCATAGAGGCCTGAATTGTCTGGATGACCCGATTTGAAATGTTGGCTTCCCTCAAGACTTGCTGCTCAACCTCCAAACTGTAACCATCCTGGGTCAGGATGTAACAGGGTCCCCTGTTGGAGGGCTAAGCAATCCTGGGGAATCTGCCAATGGCGAGAGATCAAGAGGGTAATCAGGTCCACAAACCAAGGTCTTCTGGGCTAATGAGCCACAAATAAGATCTCGGCTTCCTCCTCCAAAATCCTCTTGATCACCGCAGGAATGAGCGGGAGAGGGGAAGGAAGTCCCAGAGGCTGAGGGCTATGCAGAGCATCTGTCCCCTCCAACCCTGGAGCTCGGAATCAGTGAAGAATCATGCCAATTGACTGTTTGAAGGAGATCTGAACAGATCCACTACTAGGGTGCCAAACCTGTTGGTCAGTGCTCTGAAAAGATTGGGATTCAACTGCCACTCTGAATGGTCGATCCGAGGCTGGCTGAGCCAATCCGCCTGGATATTGTCACTCCCGAGATGTGTTGGGCGTGGATGAATTTCAGGTGGGTCTCTGCCCAGAGGCATAAAGCCTCTGGGCAGAGGGACCATGAGTGTGCCTTGGTGACAATGTTGTTGGTCTTAACCAGGACATCCTGCTCCAGAATCTTGTGGCTGAATCTTTGAAGAGCCAAGTACGTACAGCTCTTAATTCTAGCCAGTTTATGTTGTGTTGGCATTCTGCTGGAAACCACTGACCTTGGGTGTACAGGTAGGTTCCCCAGCCAAAAAGGCTGGCATCTGTGGTGATGGTCATGGGAGCCAGATCCTTAAAGGAGTAACCCCTGCAAATGGCCACTGACCTCCACCATCTCAGTGACCAGATAACTTCCACTGTAACACAAACCCTGGTCTGAGAATTGCTGTGGCCCACTTTTTGCAATGGGAGCAGGAGCCATTGAATGGGTTAAACATGGAGTCTTGCCCACAGGACTATGCCTATGCATATCAGTTTCCCTAGAAATTGAGATAGTTGCGCCAAGGGAACTGTGAGCTATTATTGGACCTGGAAGGACAGGTCTCAAAAGCTGTCCTGCATCTCCTTTGACAGAAAGCCCTGGCAAAGGGAGGTATCAATGATTGCGCCCAGATGTTATAAGCGGGTCATTGGGATAAGGTGGCTCTTTGCTGTGTTGATAAAGAACCCAGGGTTCTGCACAGTTTTGACAGTCATCCGAATATCCACTAATGCCTTGTGGTAGGACATGGACTGGATCAGGATGTCGTCCAAGTAACTCTGGATGTGGATGGGGATGGACTGGATATGCACAGTCAATACTGTCAGCACCTTGGTCAAGATGGTGGGAGCTGATGACAGGCCAGATGGGAGGGCAGTGTACTGGAAGTGTGTGCCCACATATGAGAATCAGAGAAAGCACCTGTGCACTGAAAGAATGGGAACATGTAAATAAACTTCACACAGGTCAATAGATGCCAGGAAGTTGCCCTTCCTGATACTGTTCAAAATAGATTGGATTGAGCACATCTTGAATTGCTGGTATTTAATATGCACATTTAATTTCTTTAGATCCAAAATTGTCCTCCATCCTCCTAAGGCCTTTGGCACAACAAACAATTTGGAATAAAACCCCATATCCTGTTGGTCTATGGGGACTTCTTCAATGGCCCGAATGTCTAACAAATCTTGTATTACCCCCTGCATTAGCATCCTCCTTACGTGTTCTGTATAATGGGGCAATGTACGAAACACCTCTGAGGAACTGAGGTTAATTCTAGGGAAAGTTCCCTTCTGATCGTATTAAGGACCCATCTGTCTGAAACTGTCTCCTCCCACTGGTCTGAGAATCTACTCAGTCACCCGCCAATGGGAAGTTCTAAAATACAATCACTCCCTGGAGGGATAAACTGCAGTTGCTCAAAATGCCCATTTGCCTTGTGGTGGAGGCCTCTACCTGTCCCAGTATGTGTTCTGGGAGCGGTTTGGACGCTTGAAGGTCCTCTGTTGAACAGCAGGCCCAGGTACTAGAGGCCAGAATATAGGTCTGCTCTGATACAGTGTGTATCTTCGTCCTGATCTCCTGAACTGGGAAGGAAAGACCTTCCTCTTGTCCTTGTTGTCCACGAACAAGGGGTCAATGGCCTCCCTGAAAAGCCTGTGCCCTTGAAAGGGGGCTCAGGCAAGACACTGCCAGTTGCAGAGCCAGAGGAGCCTTCATGATGTTACAGATACAGATTTCATTGATGGAATCCAGGGTGGCCTCTGTGGAGAATTCGGTTGCAGCCAGCACCTTGTTGACGTCTTGGTGCAACCTAGTATCCTCCACAGGTGACCTGTCCCGCATCTGTGTGAGCCACATGAGAGTGGTGCAGTTAAAAAAGGTAGCAGCAGAGGCTGCTCTGACTGTCCATGCTGCAGCTTGGTAGGAGTAGTAGAATTTCTGGCCTCCTGTCCACAAGTTTGAGACTCTCAGCTGTATTTCCAGATATTAAAGGAGAGACCAAGGAAACCACCAAGCCCTCCACTGTGGGAAGCTGAAGAGCCTCAGACAGCTCCCGCTCCACCTGATACAACTTCCTATTGCTGGAATTGTCTGCGACCCTGGCCTGAGCCACTGCTTTTTGATGATGTCAATGGGGCATGGGGACTTTGTCACTTGCCATCATAGGAGTGGAAAATAATGGATTGTTGGAAATTCAAGGTGCAGGTTATGGATCAGATGTAGCAGAGCTAACTCCTAGGTCTGCTGTGGCCCTGGCCTTATGTAACAGGGACTTGAATAGCCTGGGGGGGGGGGGAAGGCCCACAAAGGCTGAAGTATCTGGGTCAGTTCCTCATCGTCAGAGAGAGCGACCTCCCTGAACTCCCACTCCTCTGATCCCAAGCCCCTGCTTCTGGAAGAAGCCTGGGATCTGGCCTGCCACATTTCCATATCCGAAGGTTCCTGTTGATGAACTAGATGTTTGGAATGGAAGGTTGGATTCATTCTTAATGCCCCCAGGGACTGCACCTGATGAAAACTGGCAAATCCCTGGGCAATGGCAGTTACTATAGAGGATGAAAAGGCCTCCAAGAGTTCCTCCCCACTTCTGAGCTCTGTGGCTGTGGAGGTGTATGTGGCCTCCAGGACACGAGACCGAGAAGGGGAAAGATGTCCCTGGTTCCTGATACTGGTGGGACCAGAAATAACCCCCCTGCCAGGGATATATGGGGAATTAGTGGATTTGCTGGCATGGTTGGGAAATAAGGGAGTAAGCTTTGGCCTGGGAAGGGCCCATAGTGAACCTAGGCAGAGATACGGAGGTGGAGGACTCTGCTTGAGAGGATGTTTGTATTTTCCTCTGTGCCTTGGAAAACTCATTTTCAATGGCCCTCTGCTGCCTAGAAGCAGCTTTCTCCTCTGATCTAGAGGAATATTTGTGCAAGGTCTGAGGCACAATATTTGTGCCTTAATCCTGTCTGAGGCAGTTCTGGATGCTGACTTGGACGTTCTGTCTCTCTTTTTGCTGGGCTGGTCATCAGAGCCTGAAAGGGGGGCTCTGATCTAACTTCTCCCTGCCTGCTGCAAGAGCCTGAGGATTATCCCCCATGCTGGTCATAACTCAGGGAGGGGTTGGGTGTCAGGAACAATCCCTGTACCAATGAAATTTAGTTAGAATTGCCCACTGACCAAGGAAGATACCCAGTGAGGAAATTGAATCTACCAGCTGCTGGGAGAATGGGCAGGAGGAGGACCAGTGAACCTGGATCTTTTCTGTCAAGGCCTTGACCATCCTGCAATCAATTCTGGTTTGTGTGTGTGTGTGTGTGCGCGCGCATGCAAGGACTGCAGTTTGTTAGCTGGCCAGGAGAGGAAGCTCTGAGCTCAGAAATACCTGCAGGTGTCACTCCCTTTAAACAAATGGCTGAAGGCAGGCTGAGTAATGCAGGGCAGAAACAGTGAGGATGAGAGGCTAGTGTTGTCTTCTGGCAGCCAGTGAGCCCTGAACATCCAGGAGCCCCCCCAGGAAAGGCCAGGCAGTAATGGGGAGAAGAAGCTGGCTTTCAGCCAATTGCATGTGCATTTTTGTATTTCCTCCACTCAAGCAGAGCCCTGGGTAACTGCTCCATCAGTAAGCCCTCAAGGCTCCAAAAGGCTTCCCTGTGCAAGCAGGGACAAGCCTGGAAGAAATGGGGAGAAAAAGAAGCTGGCTAGGGCGAAAGCCCTGAAGCCAATTGCTTTGCACCCTTATCTTCTCCTGGGTGCAAGCAGGGAAAGGAAGCTGGCTGAGGCAAAAGCCCTGTCAATCAACCACTTCATGCCTTTGCTTTCTCTCTGTATAAATGGGAAAGAAGCTGGCTCAGGCAAAGGCCCAGCTAGTTAGCTGCTTGGTGCCTTGTTATCTGCAAGTTGATAAATCTATCAGCATTAGAAGGGAGCAGGTGAACTGTCCTCTTTGCGACGCTTAATCCCCGCCACTGCTGGGATTGAAACCTACAGGGTTTTCAAACAGCTAGCCAGCTGAAGAAATTCACTCCCCCGCTGTGTGCAGGAGGAGCAGGCTGTCTGGCTGGAAAGTGAGATGTCAAGTCTAAAAGAACATTTTGGACTGGGGGGTTTCTGCTGAAGAATATTGGCATTGTTTAAAGTATTATTTGGGGCCTTTTAGCTTTGACACATTTTTTTCTTTCTTTTGCAAGGTCGCTGAGAGGGCAAAGGGGAAGTTGGTAAAGACAACTCGAAATTGTTATGTTGTTTGCATTCTTTTAGGTCTGGTTCTCATGAGAAAGTTTCTTTGACAATTGACACCTGTGGGGGAATGTCTTAAGGGAAATGTTGAATCTCTTTTTGGAGGGGTTGGTGATAAATTAACGTGATAATCAATGGGGTGGAACTTTCAGTTTTACTTGGGTGAAGAAAGCCTGGGAACTTTAGGTTCAGGATTTCTCCAGGCCATACCAGAACAATGTCTTCAATAAAATCTTATTCCTTGGACTTTGTCTTTTTGGAGTTCTGATTGCGTTGCTGATGTTGTGTGGAACCATGATATGAGGCAGTTATTTTCTCTTTTTTGGCGAGAAGGGCCTAGCCCTGGTTCCGAAGCCCAGCTGACAAGCACTGATCGCTGTCCCCTCCAGGAAGAAAATGTGTGATCCTGAGTAGCCTTCCTGATCTCCTGCTGCTAGAAGAAACAAATCTCCAACCTATAATCTCCTTTGACAGAGAATCCAAGAATTCTAGGAGCTCCTTGAAATACGCTTGGTCACAATCAGAATGAGTTAAAAACTGGATTATGCCAGCAAGTGGGGTGGGGCTTCAAATTGATTAACCCAGTCATGTAATCAGAACACAGGACACTTCCCATTTTTGGATTCTCTGCCCTCAGCACAATGGAGAAGATGACTGCTTTTGTTGTTTCTGCTGAAAGAGCATCAAGAGACCTGTGCCTCTCTTATCCACATTCTTAAAAAAAATAAAGAATTGGGTTAAATAAAATAGATGTGTGAGACAGGTAATGTATGTTTAGCTTATTCCTTTCTACAGAATAGTGATTTGGCCTGCCATTAAGTAGCTTAATGGGAATGGATTAATGTGTGCATGGAGTAGATGATCACCGAAACCCCTGAGACATTGCATGCAGTTCAGTTATGAACCATTTGAACATGGGAAGTGCTGGTGAAGTACCCAGCAATGGAATGCTATGGAAGACAGAACACTTATCAGAGAAAGGTGAAGGCAATTGGTGCCCAAATGGTAATCTGGAATACTTTTTGGCAGCCTTTCATAAGAATCAATGTTTTCCCTAAACAAATGTTGGCTTTCCTACTGTAGTGAGGTATTTAATGAAAGAGTGATGGATTCTGAATGATGGATATGAAAATTGATGAAGGAAAGCAGCAACCCAGAGGTTTCATTGGCAATATTATCACCTTTTTGATGTCAGAGGATGCAGCACCTTCGTTTTTAGAGACTGTTCTATGATTTCTTCCAAGTGATTTCAGATTGATATTCTAAATGCAAGTTTATTTTCAGGAATGTAATTCTAAATAATGTTTTATCGATACAAGAAGCATATTACAAATATTCAGAATTCAATGAAATGTGTAAATAAAACAGTTCAATAAAATAAGTGTACCTTCTTGCTCTTTGTAGCTTGGATAATTTTGCTCACATTTGCATGTGAATCATGTGGAGATATATTCCTAAAGTGAGAAGTGTGGGCTCAAACTTATCAAGAAACAAACCATCCAATATTTGTAAAAAAAAAAAGATATAAATAACTATATTGGGGCTTTGGTATTGTACTAAGAAAAAAATACACAGAATAGTCTCCATGAAACAGGAAAAAAAGAAGTAGCACAATCCTGAGGATCAGAAAACAATTAAAATTAATTTAGAACCAGCATTTTATTATTTTCAGATCTAAGTTAAATATGAAAAATAAGCAGACATTTTGATATTCAAGTGATGTATACTGTAAATGTCAAATTGTGCAGAAACAGCAGTCATTTAGATGTTTCAAGTATGTGAGAAAAATACTAAATTAATACTGTACAATTTGGGCATGTCAAAACGAATATAGACAGAAATATCAGTAAAACATTTCTGTTTGTACCTGAAAAGAGTTCCTGTCACATGTTCAGCTAAATTCTGAATTAAAAAAACCCACAAAGCCAGCAGTAGTAACCATGCTACCATAATTCTTCAGTCATGGAGTAAACCAAGTAACTAACTTGGTTTCCAAAACATCCTGTAAAGAAAGAGTCTCATGAAAACATTTTCTATCTCTGTTAAAAACTAGCATGGCATTTGCTTGGTTGAGGCTCTTGTTATATTTTGAATGAGATTGTATTTATCCTTATATTACAACTATATTTTCTACTTTATTGTCTCAAAATAAGTTGATAGACTCTTTACTTGCAGACACTCAGATTTGTGTTTTTGGTTTTTACTGCCTCTCATTACTGTAGATACATGAAAAGTTCACACAGCCTGATTTGTTTTGTAAGTTCATATCAATCCTACCTAACATTGTCATGCCTCTGAATGTAAATCTTATGGAAAATTCTTTCAGGTGGCTTAAGGAAATCTTCTTTCATTTCCATGGCAACATTTCTAGGCAAAAGGCTCATCAGGAGTCGTTCCTAAAAATAAGAACAAACATATTAATTGTGAGACACATGATGAACCTTTCTTCTTTTCATTACATCTAGTAAACTGGAATATCATTGCGACTGTCCATTCTGAACAAAATTAACCTAGTGTTTGACAAGCAAGAAGAAAGAGACGTAAGTCTCCTTCTGTGGATTAGAAGGTAAGAGTCAGGAAAGCCCTTGCTCCTGCTATGACTTTTGTCTTTTGAAATAGTCTGTCCCCAAGAAGATCGAAGAGGCTCATCTTTAATCAGTAAGACAGTCAAGACAAGGCATGTCAAACTCAGAGTCCCCCAAGGGCCATATTATCACGAGTTATGATGACGTCCACACTCTCTTCATTGAGTTGCTCGAGTCAAGTGGCATATAAATTTAATACATTATTATTATTAATTGCATATATAGTAGTCCATGCTTGGTGACAAAAAGATTGCCTGCCTTAAAATTCAGAGTTTTTATTAACATTACCATTTTTTTGCTAGCCTTACCTTTCTGCTCTAATGACAACAAAGATCACCCTCTCTGGTTACTAAACTGCAGCAGCATTGCAGTTCTAGGCTTGGGATTTCAACTCACAGGTTTCTGCACTTCAAAATAGAAGTCAGAGGCTGCAATCCTATGAGTCTTCCTCACAGCAGCCTGTTCAGCTCCAGGCTCCAGCAACTTCTTTTCCTTGTAGCACTGAGCTGCTTGGTTTTGGAAATCTTCAGCCAGAGAAGGATTTCAGCGCTACAAGAAAAGAAGTGCCACTTGTCCATCGCCCTAGGAGGAGAGGATTCAGGTGGCATTCAGACACTTGCCACAAGCACCACAAGTCTCGGAAAGGGGCAGAAAGCTTTGGAAAGGGGCAGAAAGCAGGGACAGTTTTGGAAAGGGGCAGAAAGCTTTGGAAAGGGGGCGAAAAGTGGTGGGCAACTTTAGAAAGGGGGGGAGAGCAGCTGGCAGCTTCTGAAGCTTCATGCCTCTTCTTGCCAGTCCCTCCACTATCCAGGGGGTGGGAGAAGGGACACCAACCTCCAGAAACTCCTGAAGGTGCCCTGTACAAGTGGCTTGCCTCAGTGTCCATGGAGAAGCGGTGCCAAGCTGGAAAAGCCCTGGGAGGCATCCGGAATGAGTGGCTTGCCTCCGGGGCCACGAGTCTGAGCTTCCAGTGATTGTATAACTTTCTTGTCTGTGTGGGCTGCAGGTGCACTTGTAATGGACTCCATGCAGCCCGTGGGCCACATGTTTGACATGCCTGGTCAAGATGCTTCTCTTTCACAGAGTCTTCAAGGAATGGCTGTTACAAATTCTGAACTTTTTCTGGTTTTTGATAATATGTACAAGACAACTGATACTAAGACTGTTAGTTTATTGTTAGAGATTGTTAGAGATGTCTTTATTGTTAAAAATATTGATAATTCATGACCAATTCTGGTATTTTTATAACATTTATTTTTATTTTGCTTATTGCTTTTGTATCACATTATTATAAGGTATCTAGAC
>JAEANM010003000.1:0-23237 GCA_017656035.1 Myanophis thanlyinensis | reverse complement strand
AACAAAAGGAGATTTCTTCTAACAACCGGTTCTCCAAACTGCTTAGAAAATTTACTACCGGTTCTGGTGAACCTGCTAAAACCTGCTGAATTTCACCTCTGCCCCACCTTCTCCGAAGACAATGGTGGGAGTCGGATAAAAAAATATTGTAAATGAAGGCAGGGTGTATGTAACTTTTGGATTTCTCTGCTCTGAGAGCTGAAGAGAATTTGTACTGTATCATTCGGATTGCCTCTGTATCCTGTAATCCCTCCCGCCAAATTCAGGGCCAGGACATAATGTGCCCTATGGCGATTATCTAAAGGAGAGGGTTTGAACCTCATAAAAAGATTTGCGGCGATGCATACATGATGTAAAGACAAATCTGGTAGTCCTCGACTCACAGCAATTCATTTAGTGATTGTCTGAAGTTACAACAGCACTGTAGAAGTGACTTATGACTGTTTTTCACACGATTGCAGTATCTGGATGGTCATGTGATCAGAATTCAGATGCTTGGTAATTGACTCACATTCACGGCGGTTGCAGTGTCCTGGGGTCCTCCTCTTAGCTGGTGAGCCACCTCAGTGCTCATTGAGGAGAAGGACACCTCTTGGATTTTTCTTGAAGTCTCCTTTCTCCCTCACTTCCTTTACAGTCTCACCCTTCCTTGCAACCGTTATCAATATTTTGGGAAGCAGAAAGAGCTTCTGGACCTAAACCGGATTCTTTACCGTGTGTGTAGAAATCCCAGAAAGTTCTGGCAGAAGACAGAAGAGGATCTTTTTTTTTTTTAATTTAGAAAATCATTACAGGGATGAATATAGGTGAGGACTGTACATTTGTTTTAATAGCTGAAAACATTTACACTGCTAACTGTACAAGCAGCTGGGTCATGAAACATTTTTTTCTCATTTCCTTTAAGTCGTTTTTTAATACAAAGATGACTTCAGACTCGAGGAGCTGAAGTTCTCGTTAAAAAAGAAAAAAGAAAAGAAAGAAAAATACCCTCCCACCTCCCAGAAAATAAAACCAAAAGCTCACACTGAGGGAAGGTATCCATATTAAAAAAAAAAAAAGTGGTGCCTTAAAAAACAACAAGAAGTAACCTACATCAGGTAGGGTTCTACCACAAAGTTCTTGGATGTGTGGGGAATTCAGACACAAAATACAGCCAGAAAGTAAGAGGCAAGTACTTGGAAGAAAGGAGGTGAGCTCCTCTTACAAGATGGCCAATCCCTGTCCCTTTCAACCAGAAATTCAGCTGTTCAGCGGCAAGAAATCCTGTCACTAAACCCTGGACTCTTTGAAAGCCTCAACACTCTTGTAAAGAGATGCCATCTATGCGGTTGTGTATCCACGAGGTGTGGATTCACACACATATGCAAATACAATTGCCTCCACTGCACAAACTATCAAGCTATCAGTGCTGTGTATGTGCTTTGAACCTGTTCTTTCCAGAACTAAGAACTACTCTAACCCAAAGGAACGGATGTTTCATTTGCAACTGCAATTCTTTCCAGTTCATTGTCTAATAAACCAATACAAATTAAATTAGTTAATTTCCAGGTGCCTGGATCCCTGCCTTTCTATACCAAGAAAAGGAGTGCAAAAATTCAGGCTGGCTCAGTCTGCTGACCTGTTATTTTATGAAATCTCTGCCCTTTCCTCAGACTGAGCTAAGGAAAATTGTCCTCCACTCCGTGAACAAGTATAGTACCAGGAAAGAAACTGTTATTTTCCCTCTGCTCAGCCACACAATAGACTCAATAATCCACAGGCTGGAAAATTTTTGCAGTTCTCACACTCAAAAGCATTACTGGAGGACTTACAAGGAGAACAGACAAACAGCAAGACAGAAATAAGATACAGAGGAAAAACTTCTGAGAGCTTTCCAAATGCTTTTGTTGCTTGCTTTTCTGTTATGCCTGGGCTCTGTTTTCACTGTGAAAGGACAGTCCCTACGCCTGCTTCAGACAAAATACCAACCCAGGTTATAGTCCTTCCCCATGAGCTTTCCAGAGGCTTCAAGATCTACCTCTGAGATCAGTATCGTTCTCTTTGCCTTGACTTTCAACAGGATTTGTGCCCGCCCTCAACTTAGGAACAGCACGGCGTGGACTGAACGATGGCACTTCCACTGAACATGGGCTAGTGAGGCATGGCTGTTATTCTCATACTCTGGGAGGCTATGGGGTAGGTCACCATGGGAGTAGTGGCATGGCTCATGGTAATGCCTCCCAGAGGCTGAGCCATCGACACAGCCACTGGCGCTACCGATACAGCTACGGGGGCCATGGATACAGGGGGAGCCATCCCCTGGGCAATAGTCTGTGCCAAAGCTGCTGACAGCGGGGTGATTTCAGGGTTCATAGGCGGGGCTGCGTTACTCGGGGGCGCTGCCTGCGCTCCAGCAGGAGCTACCAAATCCTGCTGGGAGACGGGACGTGGTTGCAGGGCTTGGCTGCTCAGAGTCGTGTGAGTTTGGGCAATGCTGTGGTTATAGTTGGTCACAGTGCCCACAGTCGGAGCCAGAGTCTGTTCGGTGGCTGTAGCCGTGGAGCTGAGGGTCATCACTTTGGCTTGGTTGCGGAATTGGGCGTTCTGTTCCAAAAGGACCTCGTTGGTGGCCAGGAGGTTGTTGACCTGTTTTTTGAGGTCCTCTACTCGTTTGCGGAGCATGATATTTTCTTCTTCCAGGAGACGATATTCCACCGTGCGTGGACTAGTGAAGTTGTATTCATATGTTTCAAAGTGGAGCCCATCCACTCGCCGTCTTTTGAGCACAGGGTCGTGGTCATCATAGCATCGGTCAGAATCATACATTGGGTCATAGGGGTCATAGCGCCGCACAGGGGTGGTGATACCCTGTTCCCGGGTAGCCAGGCCCCGGGCATCGTATTCATAATCCCGCTGCAGGTGCTGGAATTTGCATTTGGCCCCACGCTGGCAATCCCCCTTGAGAAAATCTCGGCAAATGGGAACCTCTTCCTTGCTGTTGGGGAGGTCTGCTGGGGACAGGCCAAGCCCGGCTGCCACTTTCTGGCGGAGGCGCGGGGGAAGCTCCCCGGTCTTTTTGTAACAGTCTTCGTCCTCTTTGGTGCCGTGGATGAAGCGACAATTGATGCGGACACACTCCTTGTTCTGAAAGTCGTGGCAAAAGATGAACTCATTCTTGCTGACCCCCAAGTTCGTCACCTCATTGATGTCAGGGTGGCGGAAACGGCAACGTTTGCCCCGCTTGCAGACATTGCGCAGGAAGTCTCGGCAGATGTCGTCGGCATTGACGCTTGCCTCATCGCTACCACTACCATTATAGGTGTTGTCACGGTCAGGCATCTTCTTCTCAAGGCTGCGTCCTTCAATCAAACAACTGTGCAGGAAAGGGATGAAAGAGGAAAGAGGCCATGAGCAGATCTCATATTTTTATTTATTTATTTGTAGTTAAGATTCATACATTGCATTAACCATCTTTTTAAAATGCTGCATAAACAGACGACTGGTTGGTTGCAATATTTATACTCTACAGTTTTTAAACAACCGTGGTTGAGTTAATGTAATACTAAGCTAAAGTCAAATTGCTATGGATTAGTGGAAAGTATAAATCTAGTTTTTCCCCTGTTGGTAATTGCCCCAACTGGTACCTTTATTTTACAGCATTTAATTAGATTATAGGACCTCAATACCGCTATATTAACATTTTTCTTCTATTCTGCCAAAGAGAAGGGGATGAATATAGAATTTTATTTTACTATTTAGTATATTCATTTTGTTGTTAAGATATGAAGCAGTGTAAGCTGAGTGGTACTTCATCTGAAAGCAGACTAAGCACTCCACTCACATCTGGAAAAGTTTCTTGCAAGGAGGGGGCATTGGAGGTTGAGCCTGACTTGAGGCTCCGCAGGTTAGAAGGACTGGGCTAGAATGCTGCCACAGATTCCACATTCCTTCTATAGGTGAACCATAGACCTATCTGGCTTCCCTTTCCATCTCTATCCTGTTCCAAATATCACAACAGATTACGTTCAGAACTGGCAACTATCAATACACTTAAATTTTACACTCAGTTGGATTAGCCCCATTCAGCAAACTCTGGATGCAACCAACTGAAATTTAGTTCACTTCCAAATAGTGGTCATCTCCAAATCATGGTCTGCTGCTTCTGAAGCAGTCAAGATAATTCACTTAATTTACATCATTCACATATTTATGTAACTGAACTTATTCCATCACTTGCATTAACATATTACATTTGCAAATGAAATGACATCAATTTATGTCATTGGCATAGCATCATTTGTAAATGTAACTTCATATAAACGATATAATGACCTCAATTACATATATAGATTGTGCAAATTACTTTGATTGCATATATTCAGATCTAAAGACCTATTCCCTCCAGCCATTATCTGAAATCAAAGCTGTACTAAATCAATGCCATAAAAAGCTAAAAGAATTTAGTGCTTGTTCTATCATCCATCATTAAGGTCACAATATCATTGTTTATATGAAACTGCAAGAAGGGTAAAGAGGTGTCAGCTCAAACAGCACAAGTTCAAATAGTGAAAATAGATACAAAACCCTATATATGGAGCATTTTTTCCCAATTATTGTATTTTTCCCAGTTTCAAACTGTTTGGAAAAAAACTGTGAGGAAATTCCCATACTCAGTCCAGAAATCAAATTACAACCATGACACGATTGTAAATAGAATTTAAGGCCCCTCCATTAAACTGAGAACATTTAATATTTCATTAAGAACAGATATATTTAGCCACTCATTTTTAATGGGAATTTTATCTTTGTGATATAAATTTTTCAAAGACATTCCAGAATGGCTTATGGCCCCAAGACCTAAAAGGAAAGAAAGGAAAAAAAAACAAAAAACAACCCAAGGCATGAAAATCCTTCTATACACACGTAATGTTGTGCTTGTGCCTATGTAACTAAGTGTGAGAGAAAGATAAACAGAATCCTAGTCTCAATGTTTCCAATTATTCCAGGGGGCTTCTCAGCTTTCAACTTGACAGAGAATACCTGAAAATCTGCTACTGAGTCTTCTTCAAGTGTTGCAGAGTATTGCAAGTATTGCAAATGAAGTGCTTTCATCTTCCTGATGCGCTTAGTATATGGCTTGATGTATCGCGCTTGTTCTTACACTAATCTCGCACAAACTGAAAATAGGCTGCGCTCAGTTTTCCTTCGATGGCTTACACCAATGTTTCTCAACCTTGGCGCCTTTAAGATGTTTGGACTTCAGCCACCTTTGCTGGGGAATTCTGGGAGTTTAAGTCCAAACATCTTAAAGTCGCCAAGGTTGAGAAACACTGGCTTACACGGAGGAAAGCAAAGCATCACTGAGCAAGCCTATCAATTATATTTTTCATCTAGAAAATTTAGGAAACTTTGGGAAAATCCCTTTTAATGTCTAAACGGGATTTCCAAAAGAACCAACCTACCTTTATTCATGCCACCCTGGTATACTTTTGATAATACCAGAATGCTGCTTTTATAGTTCGATAGCATCTATAATGAAAACTGCAGTGCTGCCCCCCCCTCCACACACACACACACACAATACGCACCTTGCGAGGTCGAGAAGCACAGAGCCCAGTTACACAAGCCCATCAAATCCATATTTATGAAATGATTGAAAGGCTGAATGACAGGAAGTCTTCCACATTTCTTAAAAACAAGCCTTGAAACGAAGCTCTCTGCTTTCAGTGCTGAAGGTGCATCTTGCTTAGGGCAGAAACACAGCGATCCGGGGTTTCGACTTTATTATTTGAGCTTTCTTTGCTAATTCTCCAAGCTTTGTAACAAGATCTTGAATACGCAAGTCCCGGAAGGAAAATCTTGCAAAAATTAAACCCAAATTCCCCGAGGGGGAAAAAGACCGAAGCAGAGCTCAAGTTCGCTTTGGGGGTTAAAGACCCTGCTGGGGTCCCTGTCAGAGGCCCCGGACAGGAGCTCGACAGGACGGAGATCCCTCAGGCTCTCAGAGGACGACGCGCCTTTAGTTTCTAGGGTAAAATGGAGGGACGCTGCAGCCCCCACGAGGGAGCCGATCTACCCCCCGCACCCCCACATATTTCCCACTCACCCTCATTCCGACCTCTTCTGCTCCAAACAAAGCGCAAACCCCTTCCGGTCACGGTCTTTTTTTTTTTCCCCCACCCCCGCCGGAAGTACTCTATGCTTCGTTCTCCAGCGTCGACCGAAGTTCCCGGCTGTCAAAGTTGCCATAGCGACCGCAAGTTTCTCTTCCTCCGCTTCCGTCACTTGAGGTAAATTCGACCAGTCGCGAGCGGGAAACCCGGCCTCCGTTGCTAAAAAGACGCCGGACTTTTTCGTGGCGGGAAACCAGCGGCGGATACTATTCCCTGCTGCTGGCGCTCGGTTACGGTCTTTATACAGAGAAAGCAAATTTTGCTACTCTCGCTTTTTGGCAGCGACCAAATCCAGCGAGGGCAGACACGGGAGGGGGAGGAGCAACAAGCAACTTTCATAAATTGGGTAAGACACTATTCCTACGAGCTTTTTAAAAATCCTATTTGGAGTCAGCCATCGTTGTCTATAAAAGGCACCATTAGCTGTAGTACTCGAACTTGGGAGATCACCCTGTTAAGCAAGCAGGCCGTTCGTTTTCATTTATGAACCAATTTTTAGTAAACTATAAAAATGTATCAATTATTTTTGGAAAGGAAGCTTGTGACTCTCAAGCATTTATACTACAGTTTATAGCAGTAATCAGTTTTTCATGTGATGATGAAAAATTTGTTAGATTTCTGAGCTTTAGTAAATTTACAAGAAACCTGACAATCATGTTCTTTTCAAATCCCAATCTTTGGTCTGAATAATGTAGGAAATGTACTATATTGCAGACATGCATTTGATAACTCAAATCTGACACAATTTTCTATTGAATCTTTTTTTTAACCTTCTAAATGTGGAAGTTTGCAATAAACAATTTAGATGGACTTTGGAAATCACTAAGCTTTCTATAACCATATTATAGACCTGCATTCTTTCTCAAATAACATAAGCTTTGAAATCATTGATATGCGTAATTGTACTATAGATCAAACTTTTAAGGAAATCTCAGTGTAACATCTAAATAGGCTTAGGTCAATGACACTGCATTTAACTTCAGATCACTTATGCAGTATTTGTTTTCTAGCGCTAGTTTACCATTACTCTTACAGTGATATTACTTCCACAGATATTAGAAATATATTTACCAGAACTGATTACTATAATTAAACAATTTGTTTTTAATACAGTGTGTGTAGGCATCTATATCTTTTATGACTATAAGCTAGTTATTTTGTGGTGAGATGGGCAGCCAATTAATTTTATAAATACTATACCCCAGCCAATCCAAATCAGGCTACTGAAACAAGCAACACATACTTTTCAAGTTTTCTAGTCATACCACTTTTGAATAGTAAAATACAACCTATCTGTTCTGCAATTAACAAATTCATCTGATCTTAGAAAAAAATGAGGCAGGTTCCAGCATAATCTAAGAGAAGTCTGCTTCCTCTACTTCCATATAATATAAAAATACACCCCCACCCCCAAAATCACTCAAGGAACTTGTAGTTATGACTCTTATGAAGAAATGGTGCTAGTTAGGTTCTAAGCAGAATGCCTTTCCTTCAAAAGCATATTTTAAAAATCTGAATACCTGTTATCTTGCTCTATTATACAATTATCAGAACTCTGGACATCAGCTAATTCATGTAGAATGGTTTACCAAACTGAGAAATACATCACAAAATTAGAAAACCATAAACAAATTTTCCAAAGTGAAACTGAAATCACCTAGACACATTTGTGTCACCATAAATCTTTACTGAAAAATCAACATTGGAAAGAAAAAAACATGTAGAATTCCCCCAAAAAGGGGTTTTTATTTGATACAGTTGCTACATCAAGCCACCAAGGACAAGATCAGTCCAGAATAGTAAAGCTCAGGGGTGCCATCCTCAAAGGATCACTGTTCCCAGGCTTGAAGATGGAATTTCCTGAAGGTAGGGCAAGAAGTCTTCTAGCAGCAGCAAAGAGAAGGCATTATCTGGAAGTCAGCTTCCCAAAGCTCCACCCTTCCATGCTGTTTTGCAGCTTCAGTAGCACTGTGAATGATGTCTACTTGGACCTCTGCCTCATCTTTCTCCTTTTGCGCTTCAGCCTAGAAAAAATAATATTAACTGAAAATTCTAAAGTAATATTATTTTAACAATATTAAATTAAAACTCAGGGCATTTCTGTTAAACACAAGATGCTTGCAAAAATAGAACTTTGAAGACAGACAGTATATAGATGAGGAAATTGAGATATAGCAGTTACTCATATCTCCAGATCAATTTCTGATGAGCAGGTTAAGACTGAACATTTCCAGAGACATCAAATAGAAATTCCAATAACCATTATTGGAATATTTAGTTCAATAATTGCTATTTTTTCTTCTGACAGAAACTTCCACAGCATAGAAAAAAGCAAATAAGACTATAAATTTCCAGATCAGCATATAGATTACTAATTCAGTTTGCTTGGTAGCATTCCTGAAGTGGTTTCCCAGAAATTCTCAGATGGTCCAGCCAATCCAAATCAGCTGGGGTAGTCACTGTCTTTATATTATTTATATAAATAAATATCCGTGAATACCAGGAGATACAAAAATTGTCTCATGTCAATTTTTATTTTTACCTATCCAAGGCACTTATGCTCCAATGAAATATTTAAAGCATTAAACCAACAGTTTTAAACTACAGACATTAGTTTTGAAGTAACCCTTGTTTGTCAAATGTTGCTCTTAAGCAGATCCTGCACTCTTAGCTTACTGTTCCTAATCCAAAAACAAACCTTGCAATTTTAGTTATATCTTTGCTATCAATTATTTAATTTAGTAAAGTTTTCACATTTGGATACACAATATAATAGTAAGAATCCTTGTTTCAAGGTAGTCAGTTGCAATCCCAGGTACAAAGGAAAATGTATTTGCATAAAGTTAGGTTTCATAGTTCAAATCACCTAAGTTTCTAAGCTGAACCATGAGCTCTGACAAACTACCACTTAATTTTAAACAAGCCATGAATAAATTAAAAATCTTAAAAATTAAGAACATCTAATAATCTTTCAGAGTAAGCAAACACAATAAAGTAAAAACATATGCTCACATACCTGCGCATTCGCTTCTTTCGCCACTAAAAATGGTGGGAGGAAAAAAAAACCACATTAGAATTTGATTGCACCAATGATACAAAATAAAACATCGTTATGTTTAGTTTTCAAAATTTCACGAAGGGTGTAAATCAATTGATAATTGTAGAAACGAGCAAAAAGCTGCAAAAGGTTCAGCATGAAAATGAAGCATTCTGCATTTAAATCAACATGGTGTATATAGAATTATTACCCAATACCTCTATAGAGTTAGGTACCTATCTACAAAATCTCTTGAGCCCTGCATGCTACTGCAGAAGAGTTAATTATACATAAGAGCCATTCAGAAGTTAGTGATCAATTAATAAATATATGCTTCATAAGAAGTGAGGCCCAGAGTTCAACAGGGCTATGATCAGTAGATACGATGAAAAGGTATTGAAACGGGGAAAAACTAACATCTCCCTTTAAATCAAAGTTTTTTTCAGACGAGTTCCCACGCTAAACTATTTAAACGGCTTAAAAAAAGCTCCCCATGTCATTCCTCCATGCTACGTAGATACGATACGCTCCCCGTTTTTGAATGCTTTAAAGTAATCGAGGCCTCAACCCTGAGTTTAGCATAGAGGCTCAAAACAACTTTATTCCGCCAGAGCCATTCCATCGGTATTTTCGGTTTGTGTTTCAAACGGTCCCTCCGTCACCCAACATGAAGGCCCTCGCTTACTTCTTGGCCACCCATCGATAGGAGCCGTTGGAGCAAACAATCTCAAATCCGACCTACATTTTCGGCCTCGACCCACAACTTACCTTAGCTCTCATAGTGGGGCGAGGCCCCTGGGGTCACTCCTTAGAAATAAACGGCAAGGCTCCTGCCGGATGGCAACGGATGGACGAGGCCGACTATCATCAACTGCCTCACAAACAAAATGGCGTCATCGGCAAACAGCAGAAAGGCCAAGGAAGCCCGTCGCTTGCTATTTATAGTTTGCTTTGTGAGAGGGCGGGGCAAGATAAGTCAGTGCCTGTCGCGTTGCAAGATGGGGAATGTAGTTCGCACCCGTAAAGGCGCTTGGGTTTTTTCCCTGCATTTTCCGGTTGGTTTGTGTCGTTTAACGCCATTTTGAATTTAAAGTGACTTTTACTCAGAATTCTTATCCAAGCCAAAATTTCATTCCCGGAAAAACAGCTTATGATTAAAAGCGAACTAACAGAGCAGAATGAACTTTTCTTCCAGTAAGGAATTGCTATGTAATCCAGCACAATCTACCCCTACTTGTGTACAGAGGGTACTTCCTGAAATAGTCAATTTAAATTCCTACTCTTAGAAATCATTACTGCCCTGCACAATGATAAATCATATGGGGGGGGGGGGGTTCATTTTAATTTGCAACCCTTCCATTTTACAAATTATTGTATTTAACTAAGGAGAGGGTTATAATTATTTACTTAAATTAATACATGGTCTCATCTCATGGCTCCGTGAATTAGCAAATCCCATAAAATCCTGGACTGAAGCCTACTAATTTCGATATTTACCAGACTGTTTTAGGTACTAAGCTTTCTTAGGTCCCAAGAACAGATAAGGCTGTTGTTTTATACAGGAGAATTGCACATACTGTAAAACCAGGAGTTATCAAAAATGTTTTAAGCTTTGATAAATACATTCCCAAAAAATTATTCACCTACTAAATGCTAAAGCTAAACTGTACATATTCAAAATAGCATCTTGTAGAGCAGTGTTTCTCAACTTGGCGACTTTAAGATGTTTGGACTTCAACTCCCAGACAAAGAGCATTGCTATTACTACCCTACTTTAAAATAAAAGCCACTTCATTTAAGAGATACAGGGTTCTAACCTGTGAAAAATCAACACAATACCTCAGCAATGGTATTGGCTAATGGAGCTTGCATTCAAGTAAACAGAACCCTAGGGAAGATAGTAATAAGATCATTTCATCATCCACACTGACTAAACTCAATGGGTTATTTTATTTCTCCCCCAGACCTAGTAGGTTGACAGGCAAGGTACAGAGTGCTGTAGGAATGTTGCTTGCACTGTTTCACGTATTGATACAATACAGGATCCAGGCCTGAATAGGGCCATACTACTCACTCTAGCCAAGTGAAGACAATCAAATGCTGAGCTAAGGGGAAGCTTGTCAGCAACTTCAATCCAGGTGGCTGCTATTAACTGACCTTACTATTCTGAGTAGAATGCATGATTCCACTATTTGTACCCTGCCTTTTCTCTGATGTAAGAATTTCTCAACATAAATGGTTAGGCTGAACGAGGGATCCAATAACCTGCTTACTCCCAATGGGTAATTAGAAACTAGTCCCGATCATGGTGATTTGCCCATTAGAGAGATGACCAAGGTGTAGAATCAATTAGAAGCACGCACACATCCCCAGTTCTATTTTGCAAAATTTCTCAGCTTCAATGAGCTCCTTATCCACAGAACTTCTAAATACTGTAAATACAATAGTTGGGAGCTTATTCACTAAGCATCTCTGCAATCCTACTAAAATTGAGTGGTTGTTCCTTATTTTTACAAGTGATTAATTATATTGAATTAGCTGGATTTTGGGGAGAGGTCCACACATCGCATTAAAGCAACTGATAACCCATAGGCTGGGTTTGTATAGGAAAACACGGTTTAATTATAGTATATGGTTCAGGGTGCAAACGAAACAACCAGATCTTTCAAATCACACCACAATTCATGGTTCAACCTGGAATCAGAATCCAGATATTGAACATGAAATGCATATCAAATACGGGGTTAGACTCAGGATCTGAGTTTAAATTGCTACTCACTTACAAAGCTTACTGGGAAAATGGGCTCATGTGGTATATTATGGCTTAAAGTGGCAGAGTTAACAGGAGACTCTGAAACCCAAACTACAATGTGAATCCAGTCAATAACTAGATCAGTTATATCACAGGGTTATTACAAAGATGAATCAGAGGGAAGAAATATTAGCTTGTGAAAAGAAATATAACTAAAGCCTAGCAGCCCCATCTAAAAAAGCTCAACATTAAGATACAGTATCCGCCTTGTACAATCAGATGGCAAGGAGCAAATAAATAACATAGCTCATTGGGTTGAACCCAATTACAATGAAGTGCTTTATTGAAATCTACATTTCTAGTACAGGGCAGTCAAAAAGAGCTTGAAAATATTACTAAACCTAGTGATCATAACACTGATAATCAAGACAGACACAGTAAGGTTGGCTTATAACCCAAAACAGAATTCATGTTGGGAGCTTCCCAATTTCCTGTATAGAAACAAGTCAGTAATTAAATTACATTCTATTCAAGACTCATAAAGGCACTTTAAAAGTTAGAAAGAGATTCCCAGCAGGTCATTTGACCTGCATTAAAACCAAATTGAACAGCTCTATGGCACATTGAATTAAACTGTGCGGTGAAGCCCTTTGGTTGGAATTGTGAAAAATAAAGACCAGGAGGAATACAAGCTGTCAAAGAAACAGGCTGCTTCCTCAAACATTGGCAGTTATTAGAAGTTGGAAGTAGCCACTTACCAATACATTTGTGTAACTGGTAAGTTAGTCATCTGTGATTTTGTGCACTGCAACACTTAAATCAAATTTATAGCACAGGACTGATTTCCTTCCATTAGTTAAAGTTAGCATTACTTTTTTTCTAGGATTAGTAACTACTGAGGAGTTAGTTGATCTAATGGTGGAAATGTAAGACCCACCTTGAGTTCTTATTGTTGATGTATAGCAAAATGTATGATCAGGATCAAGAGTTTTGTTGCACAGAATTAGCCAAAGCAAAGAACTAACTGTACTTAATGCCAGAATTAAAAAATAGCTCTTCCTAAAAATAAGGGGCCCCAAGCAAAATGTCAGAAAATGTAACTTTTTAAATAGGAGGAAAATAAACTTATTTTCTTAAATGCATTGTAGAATATTCAATGAATCAAGCATAATGCTTGAGTAAGAAACCTAGCACTACACAACTTCAGGTATTAAAAAATGGGAAGAATCTGGTAGGTAGTAATAGTTGAGTAATCAACTGTTCATAATGTTTTCAGTTAAGTGCATAAAAGCAGACATTTCTTCAAGTATATTTCAAATTTTGGACTCCTCCACCCCTTCAACATAGCAGACCCATTAATCTATCCATGGGTATCACTAATCAATTTTATTTGGGAAAAAAAACAAAGTTACAGAACAGTTTGTGGGAATTTTCTTCCAAAATTTCCAACTGCATTTTTTAAAACCAAGGGATACACAATTGCTTTATAGTTTCAAAAGAAAGATGAAAAATTAAATAAACTGCAACCTTAGTGGTTTTATAATCTGTAATGTGGTTGAACCATAAAGGGAGGGAAATAAGAAAACATTACTTATAAATGCTAAAATGTTCCTTGCTAGGAACAAATGGTATTCCCCCCTCCACCCCCTCCCTTAAATTCATGGTTCACAGTTGGGAGCAGTTTAGAATTAAATTGGCAGTTCATTGCAAGTCTTGTGCATGATCCTTTCCAAGCTCATTGCTTCTGTATGATTCAATCTCCACTCAACATATTCCCCACTGTACTTTCCAAAATCAGCATTGAAAGTGATCCTTACAAAAGTAGGCAAGCACTCTAGAAACTTAAGAAGTTTACAGACTGACAAAAAGCAAAAAAGAAACCAGAAAAAAGACACATCTAAAATTCCTTCGGTGGTCTAAAACTTTGGTAGTAAGTGAGACTGTTAAATGCTAAAGTCCAGGCATACTGGGCAGAAGGGTATTGCCTGCCATTCAGCACAAAACAGTTTGTACAAATCCATTCAGCTACATTAAGGGTGTAGACAACAACCTGGCTTGGAATAACATAGAAAAAAACATCCCACACAATCATATACAATTGAAATGGACAATTTAGAAAGACATACTATAAAAAAGAGATTCTCACAAATGGAGTCAATTCCAGGTCCAACCAATTCTGTAGTATACCAATCATTCATGTAAAAATTATAGAGAGGAATTCTTCTGAAAAATCCTGTTTTATGTATCATGTAGATGAATACAGTGAAAGATTTTAGTAATGAAAAGGCAAACGTGTGTAGGATAAGTAAATGCAAATGCACAAAAAATGTAAAAAAAAAAAACACCATCAAAGAGCTCCCATTAAATCGAGTTTTATTACTTCTGGAGCCTGGATTTTACTACGAGGTTAATTAACCTATTTTTGTTCTGGGATGATAATTTAAATCAATAGTGGTATATAACCGAATGAAAAATAATTCTGTAGACACACAATGACGCTGCCAAGAGGAACAGAATAATCTTCAAAAGAGCTTGTCTGCAAAAATTAAAATATCTTTTTGGGGTTGTAAAAAAGACACCCCTCCTTAGTAACAAGAAACATCCTAAACGTTTAAGAGGGGAAAACTGCCTAAACACTGAAAAAGCAGTGACGTGCAAGTTATACTAGCTGCATGTAGTACAATTCTAAAGTCGGGAATTGAGTTTTTGCATGTATAATAATTAGTTGCAAAGATGTCGAAGGATTTTTCAGAAGAGTTAAAGTACCTTTAAGAGGGAAGGAGAGAGAGGTGGAGCCAGAAGAAAGCTCCTGCTCTTGCTGGGAACTGTATTTGCTCACTTCTAAGGAGCACAAGTAGTATCAAAGGCTAGAAAGAGTGAATGTAGACTGTTTTTTTACTCCTGATTTTATTATTTCACACATTTAAAAGTATTCTGAAGTGGCCAAGAGACTTCTCCCTTAGTGGCCAAGTCAATCTCAGCTGGTTGCACGTTGTGGGAAGTCCAGGCTGTTTGTCCTGTGGTCCTATGAGACAAATAGCCATGAAGGGATGCTTGTTTCTCCTGTTAGAGGGGGGCATGTGAGAGAAAGAATCAGGTGTGAGGCTGAGGAGAGCAGAACCATTCAGTCGCCAGCCTCATTGTCTTCTGCTGTTTCCCCTGTTGTGGCATTCTCCGCATTCCTGGAGGCCTGGAAAAGCAAAGTCAGCTGTAAGAAGTTTAAGCAGTTCCACCTTTGGTGAGATCCAAAGATGTGAATTATTCCATGTACTTGGGAGACTGTATCACCCAGACAGATATCAGGTTGGATTCCTGGTGGATTACAGGACTGCATCCATGTTTTCCTGGCATGATATGGAAATGGATTGCCATTGCCTCTTCTGGGATTTTTCCTAGTCTTAGCCTACAGCTGAGATTTCCTACTGGTCTTTCAAACCAGCTTAGTTTTTTGGTGCTCAGCCAAGGTCACCTGGGTGCTGCCACCTGCTGATGGAAAGCCCCAATCCATCTACAGCTGGAAATTCTCTATGCAACTGATCCTACCACTTTACACTTCTGTAAATCCAAGTATATTAAAACTTATCTAATGAGATCATTTCTTTTCCAACTCATATCATCACATGATATATTGTGACTTTTCCCCCCCTTTATTAAACTAGGCATGGCCATGGCGTGGCGCATCCAGCCTGCGGGCCGCGAGTTTGACAGCCCTGTCCTAGAAATAGGTATATTGTTAATTTGCCAGAGGTTATTAAATGACTATACCCAGTTTATCCTGGAGTTAGTAAGCTTTCCCCATCTTCCAAGTCATTTGACTCAATTAGTTCTACAGAACTACGTAATATTATAAGTGGAACCCCTGGTCACGACCATGATTAGTTCCAGAACTTCAGTCGGCACCTGATTTGGTCGTGACCGGAAGCAAGACTAACTGTGCATGCATGCAAAGAAAAAAACAGCACGGAAGGCAAAATGTGGAAATTTGTTGTGCCATTTGATCACCACCTGAGTTTTTGTTTGTGACCAGATGCAAACAATTTGCAAAATCTTTGGTCGGTACCTGATTTGGTCATGGTGAGAGGCGACCAGAGGTTCCACTGAAACACATAACACTATATGGATTACATATTACACTTAACAATCCACTCAGAGGAAGCAACTGGTAAGAATGATCCAAGGCATAAAAATATCTGAGCTGTCACCATACATCCCAGAGCCAAGTTACCTTCTTTTTCTTCTTTTTTTGGGCTTTACGACTTGTTGAGCTTTGTAGGAGCGCCTAGGAAAAGAGGAGGCAAAATATCCAGAATAAAGATACCTAATAAGTGATCCCTCATTGTTCCAACACAACAAATAAAGACATTCCTGCCAGCCCTATAGAAATGTAACCAGCCCTACAATCCTTGGAATCACAAGGGGCAGGGGCAGGGGCAGGCATCCTATGGAGCCAGCTGCTTCAATTTTCACCCATTTGTAGAGAATTATTGGATAGTTAATCATGACTAGAAAAATCTGGAAGAGTCTATGTATCTATTTTTTTAAAATGGCTATATAATTCACAATATAAACTAACAAGACAGGAAGAGTGTTTAATTTTAACTCAAAACAATTTTCACCCGTTCCAGTGAATTAGATATAGTGGCAGAGATCTGCCTACTGTTCTGCATTTATGAAATTTGGATATGTTAAACATGTTAAATAAGCGTGGGAAAATAATGAATGTTTATAGCAGAGTGTTCTTACCACCAGAATAGGAAAGTCAAGTCATTCTCTTTGCTACAACAAATTTTGAGTCTTACAAGAGCACAATAGTTGTTACTAACCTTCAGATCAGCATCTTGAACTTCAAATTCTGATTTGTAGAGTTCAGGCTCAAAGGGACCACTGGTTATTCTCATGGGTCCGTTGGGCATTAAAAGCACCGTGAACTTAAACTGGGCCACAAACTCTCCTAGACAGGGGGAGGGGAGTAGAGGATTGACAACAGACCAACCATTAGCAACAAGATGAGTGTGCACAGCAAGTAAGCAAAATGCACCAAAAGATCACTTTCGTTCTGCCACATCTCTTCCCATAGGGAAGATGAGTCGGTTCCACTCCTCTTAAATTTGATCTAATCAAGGCAGCATTTTGTGCAAGGTCCTATCTAAGCAGCACTTTTCTTGTCTGCTTATTGGACTGAGGTATCATTGCCCCTGATCCAAAAGCCACAAACCTGGCTGGCAAATGCCCAATTAGAACTTGTAACTACCATCAATTCTGCCCCTTCCTCCACAGTCATAAATTCTGTCACTGGTGTTACTATCCCAGGCTTAAGATGCCCTTGTGCTTTAAAACCTGACAGGCCTCAATGAACTACAAAAATGAGCCTCTTTTGCCAGTCTTGGAAGCCGAGGGAGGGAAGTCCTGCAGTTACACTGGATTTCAGGACTCACAAATTAGAAAGACTCTTCCCCCCCACCCCCCTTTCCCGCTTTTCCTATTTTCCAAAGCAGTTTGGTCAGTGATTAGGGGTATACTGGAAGCTTCCAGGAGCACCTGAAAGGCCAGTGGTTTCTCATCCTGCAATGCAATGCCTAGCAACTGCCTCTGGAAGGAAACCGGGTAGCCTGATGCAAGACAAAAATAGCTCTGACATTCAGCAGCAAGTATTCACCTTCTTTCTCATAGAGGACATTAAAGGGCTGGAGCAGCTCATGTTTGGCACATTCTACTACCCCCATCCTGGCCTTCTTTTCATCCTCAAATGCCCTATGGAAAACAGAAGAACAGATTCAGAATCCAACCAGTCACCATTCAGGATTTTCTGATTACACAACAATTATGTTTGTCTTTTCAGGAAACGAAGCTGGCTCTAAACTGCAAAGAATCCTGCATCTGTCCAAGTAAACCACTTGGCACCAGCCACAGGGCTTAGCTCCAAAGCAACCTTACCTTCTCTAGCCTCTTTATGACTGCACATTTGATTTGGACAGTGCCTGAGAGTGAACGGCATAGCATCAAATTGTCTCTCCCACTGTGTCACTAAAAAAGACACGGGAAGTTTTCAAAGGAGCCAGAAGGCGGACTTCATAACTTGTAAGGAGCTTGGTTCATCATTGCATTAAGTCACAGCGTAGTTTATTTATTTTGGCATATTGTGCAAATGTACTCAGTTTGTTTATTCATGATTGCACAAACTCCAGTTTAGTAAACTGAGTGCACCTAGTCAGTGCGCTTCACTTATACAATCTCTTAGATTCCCTCAACACGCTGTTATAATCTTGCCTTTTAATTACAAGCTAGTGTCATCAAACTTTGTATCCCTGAGCTATGCAATTTAAAAAATACCCTGCTTTTTACAGTATAACTGATTATTTTAAGATATTGTTTTAGATTGAGCAGAAACTACTCAGTGGCAAGAACTGTTCAACAGTTGAGTAGCCATGTGGAAGGCCTGCTATTGAGCGTTACATACAAACCTGAGAGTGAAAGGCATAGCATCAAATCGTCTCTCCACCTCACTAAAAAAGGCACGGGAAGTTTTCATTTTCAAACCATACTGTTTGGAAGGGTCCCTTTTGTAAATGGTAGTTCTTTGCCCAGCATCCTTGGCCTAAAAACAAACAAGAGTAATCAATAACAGTTTCAGCAACAGAGTTTCGTGTTTACTTTTGTGAGGGCAGACATATGGCAAGAGAGGAAAAAAACAACAACCTTTCTGAAATACAATTTTGATTTGATAGGATCATTCCCAATGTAAGTGCATTTCCCTGTTTAGTCATTTAGAATAGTAGACCTAACTGGCATGTAAAGCATCAAGTAACAATTTGTAAACTGGGCAAAGATCTTTCCCGCCAAAATTCATTTTAGCCAGTATTTCAATTGGCTAATCCTCATGCAAGCCTTGATTGACACACAATCCAATGAGAGCTTCAAGCTCATGGATCATGAAGTATTGCTCTTAAGAACTTGGATTGAATTGCCTCCGTTTTTTGCAACATATTAAATTTAGATTTGTGTACAAGCTCAGTATGCTATCCACAAAAAACATGATTGTGAGGAAACACAATTATTTCAGTTTTTTTCTCTTCCATTCAGTCATGTCTCATTTTAAGCGACTGCTAGGACAAGTCCCTGCAGTTTTCTTGGCAAGGTATTTCAAAAATAATTTGCCGGTGCCTCTGTGATTTCTATGCTGGTTGGCAAATCTAATTACTGCATTGGAAATTTTGTGTGATGAAGTAACCCCAGATACTAAAACATTTAACACAATTCCTAAGTAGTTAAAGGGTTTGCTTTGCTCAGTCTGATTGCTGTTAATTTTCAAGAAGGTCATCTGATATTCACCTAATTTTGTGAATACTGTATGACTTTTGTTTAATTAATTTCTAGTTTTTTTCCTGCACTAAGTATTTAATGCTTGTGCTCTGTTGAAGATCAACTTATTTAAGAAATGGATGTCTCTGTCATCAGCATAAACCAAAACAGATACTGGGGAGAAAATTCACTTTTTCTTAGAGCTTGAACTAGGGAGTGGATATAAAGATTAAATTTAAAACAGGCCAGGATGCAGCCTCTTCTTAAGAGTAAAAATTGCAGCAAAAAAAAAAATCCTCTACTTGCTGTGAGTGCAATAAGACAGTGATCTACAAGTATTTAATAATTTTCACCATAATGAATCAAAAGCTGTCTGCAAATTACAAAAGTGGCATAAAGGGAATTTTGAAAATGAAATAATTATTTTTCCACCACATGATTTAGAATAATACTTTGAACTATTGTTGTTCAACTTGTTCTGAAGCTTCATGTTTCTCAGCCAAGATTTGCTCTTCTAGCCAATCAATGTGTTTCTCATGCAGAGGTATAGCAACCACGTCACAAATAACATTTAAGTGTTGTATGGAAACATGGCAGGATCAAGTTTATTGCCTTTCCTAAAACACTGGGACTATAACAGAACAGCACCAGTCTTTGAGAATCTGAATATCCTGATCAATATATACAAAAAGAGAGTCCAACACAGAAATCAACCACTCTGTTAACTTTCATTAATTCTGCAGGAATTAGCAACCTGGATTTTCCAAGACACCAGACCAAGCAACCCAGTCAGGAATATATGTTATCATATGGCATTATATTATATTATATTATATGAAGCTGGGTGTCTTTGGACTATCCACTTACAGGTGAGATATAAAACAGACTTACTTTTCCTTCTCCAGTGCTGATAAGAACATCAATGGCGTAAACTTCATGAACCTCAAACTCTGCTTTTTCATGGTCCTTTCTGGATAAGGAATAAACATATAAAGATCATTTCCATCTGAATAGGGTTTGGAAAGTTGTAGAGTAATAAACTGCTAATTGAAAATCATGGATTCAAATTTCATTTTCCATCAAAACTCATTAAAAAAAAACAACCCGCAAATCATTCTCAAAATGGGTGGGCATCAGTTCTAAATTGTCTCATACCTTTGTTGGTCTGTCGGGTTCTGGATTATGGTCTTCTCTCCATCTATCACATGCTGTTTTAGCTGGTGTGATAGCATCCCTATCAAGAAAAGAGTTTATGTTAGCATAGTTATTGTAAAGAGAGGCTTACGTGCTTAGATTTTAAGGCATCCTGTGTTTTGAAATCAAAACTAATACCAGAAATACATTTCTGTTTGAAAAGTCAGGTTATACTCATTATCGAAGCAAAGCATAAGCTGATGCAGGAAAATGCGATATTGTTGCTACTGGTAGTTGGCAATAAAATTATTTGTAATTATTCAGAGATCATCTTTACATTTTATTGCCCTAAATAATGATACACAACTCAAGT
The DNA here is from genome assembly GCA_017656035.1 of Myanophis thanlyinensis. Lineage (NCBI taxonomy): Eukaryota > Metazoa > Chordata > Lepidosauria > Squamata > Homalopsidae > Myanophis > Myanophis thanlyinensis. The sequence goes on along the minus strand of JAEANM010003000.1, from coordinate 2,490 downwards.
CTAACACTATTACGAAAGTAGCCACAATCTCTATTATACAATATTTGCACATCTGTTAAGTTAGATTGTCTTAACTTCTTCTCCCAATCTTCAGCTGCTTCATACATCCTAATGTTTTCACCCTTTTGCTACTCCCATTCCACAATATTTTATTCCACATTTCTGTTCTCTTGCATTGTTTTCCATCCCTACAAACTTTACCGCTTTCATGTTGATTCTGTGTCACCTTCATCCCACTTACGTAGCACTTTTGTGAAGTAAACACTATGCACTGCACTCATTTTTAACACGGTCCTTCTATACATTGCATGGCAATAGGAATCTGCAGCTGACCGTATTCACTGATACAATGAGTGCATGTCTAAACATGTTATAGGTGGTCCTTGGATTATGATTCTGCATTCAGACACTGTTCAAAGTTACTATGGGGCACTGAACAAGTTATAGTTAGTCCTCTACTTACAACTGTATTGAAGCCTGCCCATCCCTGATCCAATTATTAAGTGGAGAAAATTCTGGGAGACCTAGTGCAGGTGCAGCCCACCTGCCCCGAGTCTCCCAAGGCCTCACCCACTCCCTAAGGCACCCCATGTTCTGCTTCCTGCTCCACAGGGTCCCTGCAGCCTTTAGCAACATTAGTTGGTATCTGTTTCTGGGACAGCCACACAGCCTGCGAGGGTACTGAGAGGCAGAGCAACCTGTTCTCCTTTCTCAGCATGATCTCCAGAGCTTTGAAGGAAGGTTGCATGGTGAGCGGCTGCTTCCAGAAGATATATAATAAAAGATAAACAACCTGATCTGTAATTTGGGTGGGGGAGTGGGAGGAGAGTACGAGACCCAAAAGATCAGGAAGAATCTAAAGAAGCCTTTGGGAAGAAAAGCCAGCTGATTTGCCAGGGGGCCTCCCTACAGAGTACGTGGTGCCATCCTGAAAGCAGGTCCCATTTTGGAGTGGCCATAATTCTTCACAACCACTCCCAAAATGGGGCCTGCTTCCAGGATGGCACTATATGGTCTCTGTACTATATGATACAGGGGGCCTGCTTGGTGGAATGGTTTCTTTCCAGAGGAGATTCACAGTAAGTGGCCCATTCCATGACAAGAGATGGGGAGGAGGGTGTGAGACCCAGACAGGTGGGAAGCAGGCCACATGTAGGCCTGAGGAAATCCAGCCAGGCGGAAAGAGGAGTAGGGTGCAACCCAGTGTGAAGGAGGTTCTGGGAACCTGGGGTAGGCCACATGTAGGTTGAGGACATGCTGCAGTGCTGGGCTAGGCATCCCCACACAAGGCGCCCTGGTACTCCAGTTAATGATTTATACAGTCATTTAACAACTGCAATGGGGAGAGCAGGGCTTGGGGTCATTAAGCAAGGCAATCACAAAGGCATCTTGGCTTAATGACTGTTACAACTTATGACCATAACGGGCAAGCTCCAATACAATTGTTCAGTCAAGGACTACCTGCATTATTCTGCGTCAACTTCACTCTTCATGCAACCAACTCTTACCTTCAATTGGTGTGCAGTTAAACGAATGAGCAATCTTGTTCCAGGCATCCGTTACTTGTGAATTCTGTTAAGAAAATGGACCCAGATGCATATAATGCAATAAAAGCTGTGCCTAATACCCTATTTCCTATTTCACTCTTTTAGAAATCTACGACATTGGAGATGAATTTGTAATATTCATTAAAGCACAGGTTGTTTTTTTAGTTCCTCACTGAAAACTGCAAAAGACGCCTATGCTTTAATGAGGTATTACATTTGTGCAAGGTCAGAAAGTTCCAATCAATTTCAAAGGGTGCACAGCGTAACACAATCACATGGATTCCAAAGCCATAGCACAAAAGTTATTCTATAGTCCAAGAGAGGGTGGGGGGGAAAGCTTCCAATTCAAGAGCAAGATGATAAGGGTAAAACTGATTGCTATTGAAATACTTATATAAGCTGTGCAGGCAAAAACAGAGGTGAATATAATCAGCTGACTGAAAGAAAAAGAAATCTAGGATTTCTAGATTTTGGGGCAGAAACTAACCACTTGAAATAACAGATAAGCTTACAAAAACCTAGAAGATAAAGATGGATTAATAAAATGGGAAAAGGAAAAATCAGTCCCATTTTTTTTTATTTTAAGCTGCCAAATATTTATGCTACCATTTTGAAAACACATCCAGAATACCAAGGTGTTTCCAGGACACTCATCTTTTAAGCAAAGGGTTAAATGCTGACTGGATATTTATAAGCCCTTTAAAGGCAATGTGTGGTTCTCTAGCTATTGCTACCCTTATCCTTTTATGCTGACCAGGGCTGAGTTCTGCGCTGCAGTTTGAAAGCAACAGTAATATACTTTTATGAAGAAGGCCTCACTGCTCAGTCTAGACCAGGGGTGGGCAAAGTTGGCCATTTTGTGACTCGTGGACTTCAACTCCCAGAATCCCTCAGCCAGCAAAAGCTGGCTGAGAGAGCAAAAGCTGGCTGAGGGATTCTGGGA
>JAEANM010002999.1:6341-23243 GCA_017656035.1 Myanophis thanlyinensis | reverse complement strand
ATATATGGCTGAAAATAAATCACTCTGCACTTTCATCTTGCTTTTTGAAATTAATTAAAGGAGATACACCAAGAAACAAAAGCAATCTAACTAGATTATTTACATGGATACTGGATTTGTGTAAAAGGGCCTTTTCTTCTTCTTTATCCTTTCTAGGTATGAATTAATGGGCCATTAATTCAAAGCTTCATAATTTTCTTAATGTTAAATTTTCATTAATGTTACCCTGGAACTTTCCATATATTTTCCCCCTGAAATTGGATGCTTCATAAGCAATTTTAATCAACAGGAAACCATAGAACTAATAATTGGCTGGAAATCTCTTGTAGGTTTTTTTTTTTTTTGCATTAAACAAAAAATTCATGAACTGTGGTTTTCATTATTAAAAAAAACCCTGGATAATAGGAAATTTCTTTTTGAGTTCTTTTTTTTATCACAATAAAGTAAAGGGTTAAAATTGTAAATATATTTGATGTAGAAGAAATCAGAAGCTTCTTTTTTCTGTTTCTTTTCATTTTCTCTTTCTGGACTTTTCTTTCTTTTCTTTGTTTCTTTTGCTCTTTATTTGTCTAAGATTTTATGTTTTAATAAAATTTGTATCAAAAAGATGCTATAAGAATTATATGATCCCATATACAATCATGGATAATTCGTATATGTTCTGTCTGTCCCGTCTCCCCCCTCTTTCTCTCTCTCCCCCCCCCCATTTGGATTTGGAGACCACCCATTCACTCATAGTGTCCATTTGTAGAAATTTGCTGTCTAATACAGAGTATTTAAGTATAGGACCAAAATGTGGGCAATGTTCAAGGTAACAGGAGAAGGGAAAAAAAAATCCATCAAATTCTGAAATTTGAGAGTAACCTCTGAAAACTTCTGATAATTTCTTAAATTAAACCTAGAAGGGAAATTCTGTGATAAATACATACAAGTTGCCAAGCATCCAAATTTTGATCATGTGAGCGTATGGATGCTGTAATGGTTGTAAATGTGAAAAATGGTCACAAGTCAGTTTTTTCACTATCATTGTAACTTTGAATGGTCACTGAATGAATAGTTATAAGTTGAGGATTACCTATAGCATGTAGTAGAAGAAAATATATGTAGTCCAGGGGTTGAGCTGAGGACTCCTTGGTGCTCTCTAAGCTTTATTTATTTGCTGATGTTTCCTTACCCAGTTAAGTTACAACTTCAGTGCTAGAAAGCAATGGGTTTTTTCTCTCTGTTTATATGGTTTATATGCATCACTTGCCCTGCCATGTTGGAAGAGATGTTCCATAATGCGATGCATAACCTTTTGTTTGTTGTGTAGCATATATAGCATGTTGTATGGAAAATATTGCATATTTACTTGTACACTGCCCCCAGAGTTTCTACATAAGAAAGATTAGCAGTCTCTAAATATGATAAATAACATAGCATATTGTTTAGCATGTATAGAATGTGTAGCTTGTTCAGTAGCATACTTATAATTTGACCTTTCATTCCCTGTAAGACAACATGTATAATATTGTTTAGCATGTATATAATGTGTAGCTTGTTCACTAGCATACCTATCATTTGACCTTTCATTCCCTGTAAGACAACATGTATAATATTTTCAGATATGCAATAGAACACAATGATTTGTCAATGCATGGAGTATTATAAGATATGTAAATTCCAGTCTGTGTAACAAAGTCTTTAATAATGCATGTGCCTAGGACACATTAAAAAGGTAGAGTCATGTCTGACTCTAGCGAGTGATGCTCACCTCCATTCCCTAGCTGAAGGAACTGTATGTTATCCAAAATGTTTGAATGTTATCCAAAAATGCTTCTGTGGTCATGTGGCCAATACACTGAGGTGCATTAAACTCTGTTGTTTTCCCACTAATGTGGTACCAATTTATCTACTTGCATTTGCGTACTTTCAAATTGATAAGTTTGAATGGGAGTTCACCCTATCACATGGTATTTGGTACCAAACTGCCAACTTTTCAACTGACTTAATCTAGCTTCTTAACTACTAAGTCCTTACACCCCCCACCACCTGCCCAGGACTCATAGAATCGCCTTATAACCCAAACACAGATTATTTGCACATCACATTGCACATAAACAATAGCATGCACAAACATGTAAACTGGTAATTGTCCAGCAGACTTCCAACAGCTAAGATCAGAAGCACCTGCACTTTATTTGAGCTCTCAAAAAAAATTATCTTCAGAAAACAATTTTATAAAATCTCAGAACCGTAGGCTACAAATAGGAGCAATAGCACTTAGCAACTAGATACAATCTCTTAGGCCTGGTTCTAGATACAGAGAGAACAGTTAGCACTTTATGCCTCAAATGGTAAGACCTGGTTCTGTATCAGTTGCTGTAGAAGATGGTTAGGAATAATTCAAGGAATAATTCAAGGAATAATCTGGAATCACTTTGTCCTTTGCATCAATCCTTTGCCCATTCTTGAGCTGAAGCTCTCTCCACCAATCCTTTCCTTCTGCAGAAAATAATTCTAGCATGGCATTTTCTGACCCTCAATACCAATCCCCACCCTACTTCTATTTCCAGACAGACCCAAACAAATGACTTATCTCTGAGTTAATGGGTATGAAACAATAACAGATTTAGCACACCTCTAATATAAAGTGGAACATGATATTTTTTCCAACGATGAATTTTAGGAGTACATCTGGTGATGAGATGAATGCGTGGAATCTAGGCAACACAGCAGAAGGACATTGTCAAAAGACATTTGTTTGTCTTATATGCAAGTAAGAAATCGCAAGAGAACTCTAGAAAAAAATATCTTGCAGAACATAATTATAGGTAAGACAAGGAAAGTACCAGACTTTCAAGGAGTCCCAAATATTTGTTTGCACTAGTTTCAGAAGCTGGATTTTGAATGTATTGGAAAAATTAGGAACACACATGCACTTCAATAAAGAACCAGATGGGGGATAATCACAATAAAGACTTTTTTTCTTCAACTGCTGGAAGCAGATTCTGGTAATGAAACGCCCTTGAGACATTTTTTATTCTCAAGAATTGTAATTTAAAGTCCCCTCAATCTCCAAAGGCCTTTGACCCCTCCCCCCAAAAAAACCCCATTCTTTTCCGAGCTATGTATGTTCTGGTTTTACATTTTACATTTATAGATAAAAGATTTTACTTTTACTGATTCTTGGTGTTATATTTTAGCATTTTGAAGTACCATTTAGTGCTTTAAAATACAGAAAAATATCAGAGAAAACATTCCTGCTTGATTTTTGAATTTTTTTTAAGGGGGAACAGAAAATTTTATCATATACCATAAAGGAAAATAATGGAATGCTTTTAATAAATAAAACGAGAACTATCCACATATTTAGTCCCCTCCTTCTTTGACAACTGAATATTTTGAAATTTGAATATGGGGGTAGGGAATATTACTTATATTATTTCCATTTTGGTAACTTGTCATAGGCAGGAGAAGTAATCTTTAAAAAGATGAAAGGAAACAGAATACTGAATTGATAGGTATTTTGTCAGCACAATAATAAAGTCTTTGAATTTTACATTTCCAAAAAGAAACTCACCAGGTTTGTTTAGTCATCTCTGTATTTTCATTCACTTTCCTGAAACTGGATTAGCAGTTTCAAGTTTCCATCAAATTTTTACAACAAGAGAGAACCTATCTATTTACCAGTTAGGAAAAAGGAAGAGACAGAAAGTGCTAACCAAAGAAAGATTCTAGCATTTTTCCTGTGTCATAAGCTATTATAAACAAGAATCTCCCTAGCATATGTAAATATTTAATAAGTTCCTAAAATTTTACCTCCCTTTCTCATACCTCAATTAGCATACTGTACAGCTTTGATTCTGCTTTGAAGATGGCTGTTATTAATTACTTTGTGACACCTTAGAGGTGAATGAAATTATGGAAGCATCCTAGAGATACAATATATATGTATATAGAGAGACAGCTGTCTTGGTATAGCTGCAAGCTCATCTAAGTTAATCACTACTTGAAGTAGGTTGTGGTAGTTTAGTAGGGTGTTTGCTGTTAGCATACACTTCCTTATTTCTGTGCCTTTAAAGTTGTCCCCAGAGTGCTGCACAGACATTTTCAGGAGTGCACACCCTACCAGACATTCCCTGGCTCTGGCCTTCCAATTCTAGGGTAACAGAGAGGGCAGTGATCTACAGACCAGAACACAGCAAGCTATCATTCTAATCAACTCAACTGATGACAGCCTGACAAAGAGAAACCTGCCAGATGGTCTGCCTTGTTTGAATTTTCTAGGACTCCTACATATAACTTTCAATGCCAACAGACCTGAAGTAGGGACACGAGGTGGCGCCCTTGATCTACTAATCCAGAAGAAGACTACTCAAGAGCTGTCAGAAGTCAAGGTCACAAATTGTCTGTCTCCACCCCCAAATCAAGGTCAAGGTTTGAAGTATCTCTACTTGTTTTATTTTACCAGTACCAAAATCTACCCGCAGCCACTCCAACATTTAACCTGTTTGGTTAATACACACCTTAAATATGAGCAGTCCTTACATTTTCAGTCTTAACTATTTTTCATTGTGGAAGAGGCAGGTATTCAGGTCATTTTAAAATATTTCTTCCCCCATCTTGACCACTATTTCAAAATACCTGACAGTTTAATTTTCCTATATTTGTACTCTGGTTAGGCAATGTACCATTTAAAAAAAAAGTATTAGATTTAAGAAGGAATGTCTACCAGAAATCCCAGTCCTCACAAGATTTATATAGCAATGGAAGAAATAAATAAGGATTTAATCAGTCTTTTATTATAGTGACTATTTTATTAACAGGCATAATGCTAATATCTACCTATAGATTTTAGATTTTAATTTTCGGTAAAAATATAAAAAATAGGGGTGCAGAAATACATTTTCACAGTGAATTTTTTTTAATTATTATTATTTACAGGATAGTACTGTATCATCTAGTGAACAGGGAAAAGCATAGAATGTGCTGGTTGAAATAATTGGTTTATTGGGGGGAGATGTTGTAAAATGAATTCATATTTCTAATGCAGCCTCATAACTGTAAAACAAAGATAGAAAACTATTTACTTATAAATCAAAATATAGACATAGAAATCAAAACACTTCTGAGAAACACATTATAATTTTCACTCTGGACTTATTGGAGATATTTGTCTTCTAGAAAACAGCTTTTTCATATAAGGCTGTGCTGACAGTTTTTATCTGTGTCACATATTTTAAAAGAATAATGTATAGTATTTGATATTTAATTAATGCAATTAAGTATCGTTTGATAGTTACTGTCACTGCTTGAAATATATAAGTCTCTTTACAAAACTAGAGAAAATGCTGTTTCTTCACTGAATTTATGCATGAAGAAATGAGCTACTGAAAAATATGCTAACAGCTTTTTAAAAAAAAAAATCTAGCAGTTTTTCCTGCTTTTAACTGAAGATTAATCCTACATAAAATTTGTTTCACTGCTGTCTGTGAATCTTTACTCAGTACCTTCCTTTAAAAGAAAAAAAAATGGAATATATTGATTAAATGTACAGTAATTGTACATTATTTGCTGCACCAAATTTACTATATGACGTGTTTATGGGATAGTAATATAAGCAATGGAATACTTATGTGTTTGTGTGTGCATATTTTTTATAAACAAATCTTCCTGATTATCATCCAAAAGCATCCTAAAATAGTCACAAATAATACTTACACTCTTTTCGACAATACGTTATCTTTTAAAAATTGAGCTGCAATATCCCTGGTCCGTCTGGATTTTATAAGTCAGTCCCTGAAGTGGGGTCTTTTGGATTTTCAGGAGAACTTCTTAAAAGGCGCCTAATAACCATACTTGTTCAATAGCCCTCTATCCAAAGACAGAGAGGGTGTTTTTTTTAAAAAAAGAAAATGTTCATTATTTTGAATTTTTCATTAATATTTTAAACTGGGCCGGGGGAAAAAATTGAATTTTGAGGCCCCTGAAGCAGCTATATTTCCATTAAATCCATTAACTGCTTGTCTTCAATTTGTTGATGACTTTTTTTTCTTTCACCCTTCTATTTTGGAACCAAATTGTGACCTGCCTCTCTGAGAGATTTGTAGCAGCCGATATCCTTCTTCTCTTGTCCTTGGTAATGAATTTATTTGTAGCATATTCCCTCTCCAGTTCTTTTAACTGAACTTTTGTATAAGGCACTCTTTTCTTCCTTCCACGCCTGTAGGAGTTGGCATCGGAAGGATGTGAAACCACATCTAGAACAGAAAACCAAAAAAACAGGAAGGCAGGTGCTATTATTATTTACAATTCTGAAACACATTATAAATATCAGTTCTATGGATCAACAGACCATCCTTTTGCAAGTTGGCTGGGTTAAATAAAATTCAGTCAACATTTGCAAAAGTTTTCCAGGTAAGGAATTTCTTCTCTAGGACTAGTAATATAGTTTGAAAACTTCTTGGCTTGTAACATAAATCAGGTTCTAGGAAAATGATATACAGTTGTATCATCCAATAAAACTAATTCAAGGTAGCAACTCAGATCTCATGAATCAAAAAGTATTTTTCAGCTAACTTTATGTGTTCAACGGTCTCTTTACTCCTTGCCTATTCTCTCTTAGGGCACATACAAAAAAATCCCAATACAACAGCCATGCATCTATTCTCACAAGGGAGACAACTAGCATCTAACTTTAGCACAGCTGCAAAATACAATGGGAGTTGGGGAGGTGCTGACCCACATAATCTAGCAGTGGAGCCACCAGTACTGATAGCTACATTTTGATGTCAGAATAAAAGGGAGAAATTGTAATATCTTTTTAAAGGGGTAATCAGGAGAGCAAGAATGGAGGCCAGCATTCTGATGACAGCACAATTCAACAGTCACTGTTGTAAGATAGATAGCTGTATAAATTGCTTAAATAATATAAATAAATCTAATTGCCCAGATTGTTAATGAGAAGGTGGTAAGCTGGAAAGGAAAATAAAGCACACTATTAGACAAAAGTAATGGAAACTCTAATCTAAGATGGCTGATAGAGCAGAAGGCAGAAACTACAATTAGGTGAAATAATCGAAATAATATTATTTCTGAGGGTGATGATTTAGTAAGAAATGGTGAGTTTTCTTAAGAGGACTGCTGCTTCTGCTGTGCTGATTATTAATTATTATTATTAGCCTGATAGACATGGGATTGAAACATTTTTTTTTTTTAAAAATCGTTCTACTTGCTTGAAATTGGGTGGAAACATGAGCAAGAATCTCCCTGCTATGAAAGCTCAGTTATTTGCACGACCGAGATGCCTAATTTTCCATTGAACCCTCTAGTTCAGACCTCTTGGCATCCATGCCTGAGAGAAGAAAACCTTGTCTGGGAAACAAACGGGAGCACCGGGTGGGGGAATAGGAACGCGAGATGTTCCCGGAGACTCACAACTCAGAACCCAGACAACTCGAGGAAGGCCCCAGAGCCACCAGGCTCTCCAAGGGCGCCAAAGCGTCAGCATTCTCCCGGCCTTGTCTGACAGGGCAGAAAGCGTAGAAGGGGAGAAGGGGCTCCACTTCCCTTTTGGGCTCAGAACGAAAGGAATGGCGGGCAATTCGGGGACGGGGAGCGAGGAGACACCGAAGCAGCGGCCGCCCTTTGACATTTGGGCTGCAGAGCTACTTCGGGTGCTGCACGCGTACTCCGCGGTAAGGGAAGGGCCGCGCAGGTGTTTTACCCGGCAGAGCGGATTTCCACAGGTGGGGCGGCTGGTTCTGCTCCTTGGGGCAATAGACCTGCCCGTTCCAGCCATTAGGGATGGCCCAGGGCTGGTAGCCTTCCACGGGCAGCATGGAATCATGCCTAGGCTCGCCCCGGCCGCCGATCGTGGGTACCACCGGCATATCCAGGTAGCCCGCCGGCATGGGTTGGTAAGGTCCGGCGGCGTAGCCCTGGTAAAAGGCGAACTCCTTGGCGCGCGAGGGGAAGTCTTCGCTGGAGGCCGCCACCGACGTCTCCATGTACTTGTCGGCGAAGGAGGAGGAGGCGGGCTGGGCGCAGGATTTGAGCGAGGCGTTGTGGTGGTGGTGGTGGTTGACGCTGCAGGGGAAATAGCCGCCGCTGAAGTAGCTGTAGGGCAGGGCGGCGGGGCCCGAGGAACCCTGCACGGCTGCCGAACATGGACTGCACTGCTTGACAGCTGCCCCGGGTTCTGCCATCCCGGCGGCGGTGGGCGCTTCACTCGACGGATAAGCTGCTGCTGCTGCGGCGGCGGCGGCGGCGGCGCTACCCGGACCAGCGAGCGAGGCTGGGTGAGCCATCAGATTTCTGCACTGGTTGGCCGCCACGAAGTTGGTGCCTGCAGCCGCGGCCGCGGCCGCCGCGTGGAATCCCGCTTCCATGTTCTTGTTGATCTCCTCCAGGCTGTTGTCGTAGAGAAACATGACCGGCTCGATCCAGCGGGGATGGAGGAGCACGGAGGCTGTCATAGCCCGATCCGCATTGAGACCAGTGGCTCTTTTTTAAAAGCCCAAAGACTGAAAAAAGAGATATTCAATCTCCCAGACTTGACCAGGGCTGACGCGCCAGTATCGTGCCAGGCCTGCTCCCATTGGCTAGGCATTCCCCACGTGATATGCAAAGCAGATGATAAACATCGGGGGAATAAAGTGCAGATAATTCAATAATGTCCTAATCGCACTGGGGCTGGAATTCCTGCACGCGGACGGCACTGGCGCGCGGCTGCCCCTTCCACTCAAGACTCTGTGGGTCAGGAGAGGCACGAACGGGGGTGCTTAAGAACAGGTATTTCTCTCCCCCCCCAAAGTATGCCTGTCCCCTCCCCCCCTTTTCCCTCTCTTCAACACATTGCCTATAGGGCTTTTTTTTCCCCCAGCAGGAGATCCACGGTCCTGATGTCAAACTTTCGCTAACTGGTTCTTGCTGATCTACTTTGATGGTAGATTTTTCGGGGAAGGGGATGTTTTGATTAGATCCTCCATTCCGCCCACCCAGAACTCATTCGACATATTGATATTTTCTTACCTACCGGAATTGCAGAAGCATCTGGCTTTACTCTGCTTACAGTTGCATCGAGCAGAACAATATTTTAAAAAGAAAGAAATAACTACTTTCGGAGCACAGGAGCATGGCAATGCTTTGCCCAACGCTTTATGCCACACGTTTTCTTCTGCAGTCCTGATTTACTATCCAAAAATTATAGAGAATGTTACCATTCTCTTTTACAGCGATATTTTACGCCTCCCCAGAGAAAACCATTAGACGTGCCGGTTGTAGATTGGTTTTGTCAGAGTACAGAAGATAAGGGGTTAAAAGAGACCTCAGAATTGAATCAACAGCAGTAACCTACCTCGTCCCTACAACAGTAAAATGTACAGCCTGTAATTTTTGCTTGAATCATCGCCTACTATAAAAAGAGAAACAGAATCAACAACTGCGGAAATTTATTGTCTATGAGTGTCCACAGTAGTAGCACAGTTCCTAATAGTAGAAGAACTAAAATTGCTACTATTACTGCTACCACTAATGTTAGTCTAAACATATTCAATAAAAATTAACATAAACCAAGAAAATGCTGCTGAGGCTGCTATCTCAACTCTGTTCTTCTATTTTTTTAAAAAAATAGTCTATGAAGGTATGCATCATTCGAAGAAATTGCACAGAGAAATGTGTACTGTAAACAGAGAGCTATGGAGGATACGCATTCCTTATAAACAAGTAAATTAAAGGTGATGACGTCACTGAATGAGGGCTGTTAGAAATTTGCCCATCGCTAGACTTTTAAAGAAGGGGTTTAGAGTATTTTACACACCGTATGGAGTTTTGTCTGTTATTGAGATTGCTTTAATTTTTGATGCACTTTTGATCATATTAAGGAATGGCTATGCTAACTTTGGGAGTCACCACACTTATTCTCTCTGGCTGGGCATTTTAAACTCTGGATTATTCAGCGGACTTCTTTCTCCTGGTCTGTAAGGTAGGAACTGATCTGTCAGTTCTCCGGGCCGCCAACCCTTTGCTGAGAATGGTATGCAATCCAGGGAGTTTGTCCCTGAACAATATTTCAGCGAATTCTTTTAATTGTACCCATAAAGGGCTCTTTCCCCTCCAGTCCCAGTCTCTCCTGGGTTATCTTTTTCCGCATTCTTTCTCATGGCCAAAGGCAAATATTTATTCCTAGCATATTTTCAACCCCCCTCCCCGCTTCCCTTCCTTCTCTTCGCAAACGGCTTGAGCCTTTGGAAAAATATGAGCTTCGAAATCTTTCCATTATTCCACGGAAGGGAATGGGGAGCTTTCTCTGTCCCTGGACAGCTGGGGATCTCGTTCCTTCAAATGCAAACCAGCCGGACCCAAAGGCAGCTATCCTGCACAGAACACATGTCTTCTTCACCCCCCTTTGCGCAGGCGAAAGGCGCAGCGTTCCTCTAAATACTGGTTAAACTTGACTAGAGGCCAAGGTCAAGTTGAAAGCTGTGGTCAGACTAATGTCAGAAGAATTGCAAGCAGCCCTTGAAGCCCCTGCAGCCTTTTTGGGGAATCGGGCAGCCCCCCGAAAAGAGGCAAATAACTTCTTTCCTTTCTCCTGTCCCTCCCTTGGAAAAACTACTTCTGCGTTCCCCTCACACTTAATATGTGTGCATGTATCTATATGTCACAAAATTTTATAGCAAAATAAATTGATTTGTGTTAAAGATACCACAAGACTATATATTGCCCTTTTTTGTGATCACTGGAATTATAACTGTTATCTGATTTCTATCTGTTCTGTTCTGTTCTAATTTGTGTCATTTGCCTTTTCCCCATATCCCTTTTGTCAGGAACCTTATCTCTTATTTTTGTGTTGGTGGGAAAAACATTTTTCATACACATATTGTTTATAAGTGTTTAAACTGCAACAATACAGCTTTTCAGTTTTCTTTGCCCTCTGTGTCAAATTGTGCTCCTCTCAGAATGTCCTCTGGAAGACTGGGAAACCCATGTAAGAGAGTGGGGCAAGAGGCTCAAAGAGTGAGAAATTTTTGAAAGCTCCCCTTTCCATTGCTCCCAATTTAACACAATGCATTATTTATTGGAATTTGATTCTTACCTCAACATGACTGCAGATTTTTCTATATTGTCTACCTGGATTTCCTGGCCTTTCCTTAAAGCACTTAATTTTGCAATTTCTTTTTGTAAATGTGCAATTTCCTGATTGACTTTAGTAAATTGGCTTGAAATGTTTACATATTTCTCCTGAAAATTAAAAAAAGGTTTAAAAGCACAATTACATGCAATGATGCATTAAATTACTTATCCCAAAACAGAACTATTTTCATAACTGCAGTTGAAAATGTAATGCAAGTTAGGTAACACAGTTTCCATAAAGGTATACTTGTTTAAATCAGTTATTGTTTTGAAATATGTGTTACAAATAAGATAATTTCATTTTTATGCATTGCTCAATGTCTTTCCTGTGCTTTTTATTATTGTTTCACATGATAAGTATACAAGAAATGATTTTCACTATCAGGAAGAATGCACAGGTGGACCCCATCTACTTGGAAGAAATGATTCTGAAGCTACATAGAGATGAAATAATATAATTTGAATTGGCACAATACAACCAATTTAGTTAATGAAGCATTGGTGTTATACTTACCTGCACATTAGTCTAAACCACTCAGTGGTTGTACTTTCTGAGTCACCTTCATAGGCATTCCATATTGGAGGCTTATTCACTAATCTCCCATTATCAATGACTGTAATTAACCACATAGGAAGGTATGGAACCACTTTAACATGATGCCTAAAACTCCAAACTCCTCAAAGGTGGTTCAGAAGAATAACACAGTCAATAGTAATATCACCAAGAAATCTAACTGAGTGGTCCACCTCCCTCCATCAAGTTCCAGATAATGGTTATCTACCATGCTGTTTCAGTCCTATGCTAAAGTTTGATTATTGGCTGAAATGGACCCAGTTAACTCATTTCTTATAGAATTCTTTGTAGCTGAAGCCCTAACGTCTTCTTTAGAATCCTCCCAGAAAGCATAACCTGGAAACTCCCAGCTAGCTGGGAAATTCTGGGAGTTGAAGTCCAAACATCTTAAAGTCGCCATGGTTGAGAAATATTGGTGTAGAGATTAGAGCAAATGACAAAATATTTTACATAAAATAAAATAAATGCAAATACATAGCAATAGTCACTGGCTGAGTGACTTTGGGCCAGCCACTCTCTCTCAATTCAATTTACAGGGTTGTTGTTGTGGAGAAAATAGGAAGAAGGAGGAATATCAGGTAACTTCACTGCCTTAAGTCACTGAAGTAAAGTAATAAAGGCAGGATAAAAATATAATAAATAGCAATTAATTTACTAATATGAACAGGGAGCTAAAAGAAACCTAAAATACAAACAAACACAGAAACAAATGCAGAAACTGAAGTCTTGCAAAACAATACATTGCATGACTTTCACCAGAAAATGCATCCCAGATTCTACATCTAAATATGATCCAACATCCAATGCAATTATTTTAAAATATTTACTTGATATAGAATTAGGAGGGCTATGATGTTTGCTAATGATGGGTTCTCTTTAAAAAAAAACAAAATTAATAATATTATTATTGATATTGATGTTACTAGAAGAGTCTGTGCACAAGATTGTGTTGCACACCCATTGTGCCCTTTCCTGGATCATGAGTTCTTGCCCTCAGTCAGTCATGCCTAGGTCATCTTGTGTTTGGATTACTGCAATGTGCATAGGCTACCTATGAAGAATATTTGGAAGCTACAGCTAGCACAGAATGCAGTCATGTGGACATATATCACCACTGTTATACAAGCTGCACTGATTACCAGTTTACTTCCAGGTCCCATTCAAGGTGCTGGTTATCACTTTTAAATCATTTTTTGGCATGGACCCACGCTACCCAAGGAATTATCTCACCCCAATGGGACTGGCTGCCCAACTCATTCCAGCAGAAGGGGCATGCTACAGACATTGTCGGTCAAAGAATTCCAACTGGCAGAGTCCAGGAGAAGGGCTTTTTCTGCCATGGTTCCCATCCTCTGGAACATCATCCATATTGGGGTGAGATCTGTCCCCACCTTCTTGGCCTTTCTAAAGAGCCTCAAAACCTGGTTGTGTTGATTGGTCTGGGACCCTGAGGGGGGCATTCCATGCTGAAGATGGTTAATGGATTAAGAAGAACATCCCATCCATGTTGTACTTAATTTCTGTTACTTTTAATATTTAATGTTTTAATGCTTTGCATTTTTGCTTTTATGACGGGCGCTTTTGTACACCATCTATTGCTTGACAGTGGGATGGGTGCCATACAAATTTAGTAAGTAAGTAAGCAAACAAACAAACAAACAAATAACTATTGTCTTAAGATCTGATTTTTCTCGTTGTTCTGGAAGTATTTTCCCAGTTAATATGGTAATAATACAAGAGGACTTTCTTTGTTTCTGGTGCTCTATTTGTGCAATTTCCTGTAAAGGAAATGCAAGATACTGTATCATCTTGGCACCATATGAAATAAAGTAGCTGATTAGTTTGTTTGAACTGATCCATAGACATGGTAGAAGCAAGGATATTTTGCAATGATAAAAAGATATGGATGTGTATTGTGAATAGTACTGACATAAACTATGTTTAGTTGACTTCCTTTTCTCTTATCTCCTAGTTTAATTTATATTGCTTAATACTTGTTATTCCATTTCTTTATTTTGCCTCATTTCACTTATCAAATAAAGGTGATAGGGTGAGGGGGGGGGGTTAGATATACAATTTCCCTGACTATTTTTAGATTTATTTGTGATTGCATTTCTTTTCATTATACTGTACTTTAGAATTAGGTGATACAGTAATTCTCCATTTTGCCCAATTACCCAAGGGTGCAAGGGACTTTTGTCAATGCCGTTGTTGTTCTTATTATTATTAAAAAAAGAATTAGGGACTCTAGAGTAAAATTAAAAGCACCGTTTTGATTAAATTATAGATGTGAACTCTCCTGATTAGCCACATTAATTTCTCAATCACTTACAAATGTGCGCAATAAAAACCAATGCAACACAACAATAATACACATAAGACATTTTATACAAAGGCCTGCAATTATAAATACATTTATATAAACACAGTATTCATAATAATAGCCAGAATATCTCATTTGCTAATATAGACAACTACAGTAGTAAACATCTACCATAATTTACAAAAAGATGCCATCTGCTGTGCAAAGGTATAATCAGCAGGCTATTTCTATCAAGTTGAATACTTTTTCTTCCTCATATTGATTTTTACCTTCCTTTCTTCAAAGTCCCCTAAATATTATGAGTCCATACTCATAATAAAGGAATAGAAGTGACCCCACATTAATTTATATTTTACTCCATCTCAGGATTAAGAATATGATTAGGTTCTTTTAAGAAAGGGAAAGGAATACTATAGCACATAGACAAAGGTTTAAATATATTCAAGATAAGGGAGAATAAGCATCTATTTAGCATTTGAAAATAAATAAAACTTATTAATGCTAATGTTAACATATTCACCTTTTTATCATCTAATAAGTTCTGAGCACACTTCTTCTTAGCTTCCAATTCATTTTTCACATTTTCTTCCTTGTCATCAAGTTCTTTGATCTCCTGATTTAATTTGGCTATTTTCTAAAAAATACAAATGCAGACCAAAAAAGAGTAATAGAATCTAATCAAAATGAAGTCTGATAGATTTGTTATTAAACTTTATCACTTCCATAGAGTCATTGGCCAGGTCTCTTAAATCCCTAGCAACAGTTCTATCCAATGTTCCCACTACTGAACTTTATTCATCCATAGAGTCAGACAATTGCAAAGAGGACATGAAGTCAATTAGAGAGAGATTAGAGGATGCCGAGGATAGAGTTAGGTGGAAAAAGATGATTCGCTGTTGTGACCCCTAACGGGAAAGCCGGAAGAAGAGTCAGTCAATTGTTCCCTCCATATGGTAAAAGGAAAAATGCAGAAACAAGCAGTGAACTAACTGGCAACCCACTTTAATCTTCTCTTACCATTTTAATGAAGCCTCCCACCAAAAACCTGCCAGAGTGTAAAGAGAATGACAAAGCCATCCCTCAGAATGCCTGGGAAAGACAGAAGACACTGGCAAGTTATTATGGCTACAAGAAAAAATGGGGAAAATCACTAGAGCTGAGCAGATGGATTAGTGAACAGTTCAGTGGTGGGCTGCAACCAGTTTAACAACTGGTTCTGTGAGCACATGCTTTGTGCTTGTGCTGCTTCAAAAACACAGCAATTTGAAGTTTAGCAGCTTACCTACACAGGCAGCATGGGTAAGTAGAACAGCAGAAGCATGGAAATCAGCTGTGCAGTGCAAATTTGCTTTCAGCTGAGCCAGAAGAAGGGGATATAGGACAAGATAGGGTGGGTGTGGGTGGATGGGCCAACTGACGGTCAGAACTACTGGTTCCACTGCACAGCAGCCCACCACTGGAAAAGTTCCCACTGGTAGAATGTCATTCACTCCACTGCTTGGTGGTGAAACTGAACTTACAGTGTTTCCTCTGGAGTAAGCTGAGCTAATAATAGTTTAGCAGCTCAAATTCCTAGGCCCCAATAAAATTCAGAAGCCATGGAATATAGAGGGCAGCACTGATCTTAGTGATGGACATTCTTAATTAACAGTTAAATAACCAAACATAGAAAGTTTTACTCTTAGAATGAGGATGCTTACATAATATTGGTTTTCATTAAAACATATGTACAAGTAAAAACAAACATGTACAATTCCTCACACATTCCCAATAAGCTTTTTGGTCACATTGAGACTACCAAGTTTTGTCCGTTGGGGAAGAGCTGATAGCATTATTCACTGTCATTAAAGTGCCATTTTGAAAATATAATTATTTCAGTCTCTTTTTTTGCATGTCACTGAACCCATTACAGCCACAGAGAAGTTATTTTACATTTAATTTCATATTGACATGTTGATTTATTCCAAATGCCAATTAGTGTTCGACTATATTCTGTGAAGGAAATTCAAAAGTACTTAACAAGGGAAGTATAATGGACCAACATTTCAACATGTTCTTATTTAACTTACCTCAATAAGTTCTTTGTGCACATCTTTATTTTTTTCCTGTAGTTCTGTTTGTTCAGCTAAAAGCGGTTCATATTTTTTTAATTTACTCTTAATCTTTTCCTCTAATTTTTCATGCTCCCTTTTCTTTCTTTGTAACTCTGCCTGTAGTGCTTTAATTCTGTTCTGTTTATAAAATAAAAAGTTTATAAAATGTTTACTGAAGTACTTGAACTAAAGGGAGACATCCAAAAATAAACAGTCCATATGTATTTTATCATAAATACATATCTGAGACAGATATTGCATGAAACAATTAATATTCACACACTATTTTTAAGTGTACCATCACATTTTCATGGTAATTTTAAAGGTCTTCAAGATGTATTCTTTTTAAAGAATTTCTTAAATGATGGATTCCTGTAAGCAAACTGGGAAGAATGGTAGAAAAGGCAACAGACTTTGAATTACAATGTCTACTAGAAATATGGAACTTAAAGTTGAAACTGCACGATACCTGGCAGAAAATATGCTAATATATCATTACGCTGACAGGAAACTTCCCTTCAATGTTTCAGAAGAAAACAATTGCTTTTCAAAAAGTCAGCTCTTTATAGCTAGCCTGCACAATGTTTCTTTTCTGCTGGGATGCTGGATGAAAGAGTAGGCAATATACTGTAGGAAATTAGACACTTCAGGAACCTGGAGCATCCAAATGGAATCCTGTAATGATTCCAACATCCAAACTGAATCATTGGTTTTTTTTTCATCATCTTGATTTCTATTAGATGCCTATGAGACTTTCTGTCCTCTATTTAAATTCAAAGGTGTGTGTGTGTGTG
>JAEANM010002998.1:0-23244 GCA_017656035.1 Myanophis thanlyinensis | reverse complement strand
CCCTGTGGGAACGCACAGGTCGGTTGGAGGCTGATGGTGGCAACAGGCGGTCCCGTAAGTAACCCGGTCCCAAGCCGTGTTAAAGGTAGTCCTCAACTTACAACCATAATTGAGCCCAAAATTTGTGTTGCTAAGTGAGACATTTGTTACGTGAATTTCCCCCCCTTTTATGACTTTCACGGCCACATTTCTTAAGCGTATCACTGGAGTTGTTAAATTAGTAATGCGATTGTGAAGTGAATCTAGTTTCCCCATTGACTTTGCTTGTTAGAAGGTTGCAAAAAGTGATCACATGATCATTGCAACCATCTTAAATGTGAATCAGTTGGCAAGCATCTGAATGTAAATGATGAGACCATAGGGGTGCTGCAATGGCCATAAATATGAAAAATGGTCATAAGTCACTTTTTTTCAATGGCACTGTAACTTCGAATAGTCACTAAGTAAACTCGAGGACAACCTGTATTTGATCAGAGGGTTTAGGGCATCTAAAAGGATGCTACACAGTCTTTACAAAAATCAATCGAATTGATTTGGCTGCCCATTTCACAAAAATAAACAGCAAAACTACAAAACATTACCTTAAAACCATTAAATAATTAAAAGACATTTTCTGGGTTTGGAAGTAAATAGGATGAAGTCTACAGAGTCCTTGCACTGGAGGCATTTAGGGAACATTTAGGGTGGGTGCTCTCAGAATTCAGCAAAGCATCCTGAAAGAAGGCAGGATTAAACCATTTTTGCATGGTATCAGGAAAATTACAGCATGCCTGGAGTCACTTAGGAAAACTACAATCTGCCTGGAATCAGCGGGACATGAGAGCTTCCTTTTTCTCGGCCAGTAGCTCTGCATCCCTTTCCAGAGATCTACTGACCCTCCGGTCACATCCCACTGCTTTCCAGTGAAACCAAACATTTGAGCTGTAGATGAGTAATATTAGGGCTCAGAGCCATCATATGTTTCTCTATGGTAGAGATGAAAGGGCTTTTCGTACAGAGCAGTTTAATATCTACAAAATTCAAATGGATTAGGGTAACCCTCGCTTTACAACCATTTGTTTAGTGGCCACTCAAGGTTACAGTGGCACTGAAAAAAGTGGTTTATGACCGTTTTTCACACCATTGACCATTGTAGCATCCCCATGGTCACATGATCAAAATTCAACTGCTTGGCAACTGGCATGTACTTATGATGGCTGCAGTATCCCAGGGTCACGTGATTATCTTTTGCGATCTGACAAGCAGAATCAATGGGGGAAGCCAGATTCACTCAACAGCTGTGTGATTCCCTTAACAACTTTGGCAAGAAAGATCACAAAATGGGGGGGGGGGGGGAAATCACATAACTGTCTTGCTTAGCAATGGAAATTTTGGGCTCAATTGTGCACATAAGTCCAGGGCTATTTGTACATTCCTAATTTGTACAAATACAATTCCTTGCTTTGCGTATGGAGACATTCTTTTGTGAATGACCATTATAGAAAGATACAAAAGAAATCCACTTTGTCAGTACCATCTGATCACTCATGAACACTTGGAGAAAAGGGTCTTGTCGGAAGTTAAAATCAGAGGTGGTTTATGCATAAAACTTAAATTTGCAAAAGCTTCCTCAGCTGAAAGCAACAATGAACAGACATTAGCCTTCAAAATACCTTGTTGTAAATATCTTTATTGGCATCTCGCTGTAAAATGTGTTACATATGTGCTTTATAAAAATGAACAGCTTTCCCTAGAGATTCCCCTATACACAATTTAAAATTTCATTTCTAGAGAATTTATGAGAAAACTATTTTGGAATGTTTGGTTACATAAATTAATGATGACAGGTTTTTGTGTGTAAAACATTTATGAGAGCTAAAACCATGATAGAAAAATGTTTAAACTTAAGTTTAAAAAACGCTATTTTGCTGTTTACTGGGAACCATGTGTTCACATGTCACTTTTTATTAAAATATTTCTATTTCAGAGCATGATATATTGGTGCTTTGGCAGCAAGTTATTTAATAAAGGGGTCCTTGTGTTTGTTGTCTATGAAGGATGGGTCCTTGCTTGTTAAATAACCCTCAGTTGGCATTTTGGTGTAAAGTTCATAAAGAGCAGCAGACAAGATTTTCTGTTTATAAAGATATTAAAAAAAATAGCCTGCTTCATCTATTATATCTTCATAGTTTATTGGCTTTGATTTAATATATATCAGATGGATCTATTTACTTAATGTAAATAGCTTAGTGTAATATCCAGTGAGATAAAATAGTTCTTTAGGTTAAGTATAGTGGATGAAATCAAACATTACACAAGCAGATTTCTATCCACGTGACATAGTTTCTGCTCTGGAGGATCACAGGAGGAATGGGAATTGTCTCAAGTTCTAGCTCAGCTGACAGATTTGTATTAAATGTGCTACTCAAGGTCTGCAGACATGGTATTTTTTACCTAGACTATGTTCTGGCTAGGACTGTGTGTAGGTTTTAGAACTGCTATTTCTTCCCTGTTTCAATATTATCCTTGTTTGTTTTTTTGTTTTTGTTTTTACAATACATACATCTAACTTTCAACCTGTTTAACACTCAGAAACCTGAAACACAACAGTATTAATTGTTCCATTTCTTAGATGAAATCCACATTTTATGACATGAATTAATCCTTGATGCAGACTAAACCTTGTTCTGAAACAAGTAGTTTTCAAGAGGGCAGATCCTGTACTGGCTGATTGAATCTGGAGAGAGAAAGGAAGAATGTGACTTAGAATGTATTACTGAATCAACAGTTTCACAACTTTTACAAGACAGTAGTTGCACTAATATTTAAAGTATTCCTGCTTAATAACGTCATGTTTGAAGCATTGATTTCTGCTTTATTCAATCTAGAAGAAGGTGGATTGCCTTTTTAAGTCTTCCTGCTGTTAAAGCCGCTGGTTGAGCTTTCAACAGAACAGAAAACAAACAGTTTAAGATTTTAAATGTCTAGATGTTTCAATTTTAGCAATAACTTGAGAAAAAAAAAAACATGCTCCAAACTGTTAACACAGGAGTGTCACCAGTCCAAAGCAGCTTTATCTGGAGATCTTTCTATTCAGAAGGTGCTGTAATTTATCTTGTTAAGGGTAAGAGAGACAAGACATTTACTCCACTGAGGCAGTTTATGTCAGCTCACAGCCTCCTCTTAACCTTCTTCAGCACTTGCAAAAGCCAGAAGTGACATTCTTTCCTACCCTCAAAGATTTGAACATTCTTAGTAAATAATACCGCTTCACACATGGTTTCGTCTTTCGTCTGTAGATAAGGCAAACTTTGGCATGAATGCTGCCTTTTTGACTCTGTTTAAAACTAAAACACAAGACTAACGTTTAACTGAAAGTAGGATTTGGTTTATCTTGTGTGCTAGTGAGTTTGGCTTGCATGCAGGGGTGGAATCCGACCAGTTTTGCTACTGGTTCAGTGTACGTGCATGCGCGCCAAATGTGCTGCAGCACGGCTCTTTAAACTGCTTTTAGAGGCACCAGAGGCAGCGGGGATCATCAGGAAGGCTCCATATACGCTTCAAACAGCTGATTCAGGTAAGTAAGAAAAAAAACCCCCGAAGCTTGTATAAGGAAGGATAAGGGCAAGGATGGGTGGGTGGGTGGGGCCAATTTCAAATCTCTACTACCAGTTCGGGCGATGTGGTGCGATCCGATTGAATTTCACCGCTGCTTGCATGTCAACGGAGATCCCACATTCAAATAACTTCAATTATCCCAGTTTGAACATTCCCTTTTATCCACCGAAAGGAGAAAGTGCGATAATTCTTCATCCACCCATGAACTCCAGGTACACCCACACAAAAAATGGAGGCAGACAGAATAAGTAGCCACAGGGAATGACACTCCCAATTCGGACACAATAGTTAGGTCATGTAACAGGTTTCCTATAAAAGCAACTCAAGGCTCTTGAGCCATGTGTATAAGCAGTGCAGGATTTCGGTGGGGCATTTCACTTTGACAAGTTTGATCAAAATGCCCCTCTGGAGCAACACTATCTTTTCAAGCGTGGTTTCACAGCAGCCACACCGCTAGGATGCTAAAAGGGACTTCTGTGGTCATACAGAACATCATACTTTCCTAGGACTGTAACTCTGTTGTGACCTGGACAAATGTGACTAGAAACCAAATCCTCACTGTCTCAGGGAGGGGAGCCATTGCCAGTGACAAGTGGAAGAGATGGCACAGAATTTATATTTATTTCTGATTCAGATCATTTGTACTCGCTTTCTTTCTCTTTCCCTACATAGAGAGGCTTTTGCCATCTGTTTCTCATGCTTCCTTGAACCGTAAGTTGAAGGCAGTTACATGTTTACATTCTCTACATTCCTGTTCTGAGAATCTCCCTGGGAATCTCCTGCACTAAGGCAACCTTGAGACAGAAGTCCTTTTCTATCTCAGCGAAGTGGCCACTCAAACCAGCTTCGCTTCACTTGGACATTTTGCTCCAGGGCATTGAGGTGGACCAATTTTCAAGTCAAAGCAACGTGTCAGATTTGAAGCATGGGAACATCTGGGACTGTAACGACCCTACTTGTTTAGACTTAAAATCCATGGGTGACATGGGAAATTCTAGAGGAAATTTAAATTTGCACAAGGAAACAGACTGTAATTTGCCTGATTATGGGAACGAAGAATAATATAATAAAAAAAACACCTTATTACCTATAGCTTCATACAACTTAATTGTACACACACAGAATAAATGGCCACAGCCATATATGCTCAGTAGGGTCCACCTAACACTTCCCTTCTTTATCTGCCAACACATGCTTGAAATCTGCTGTGGGGATATGTGGGAAAAAGTGTAAAAGAAAGGGAATGTGAAGTTCAAGAAAAAAGGGAAGGGGAAACTACACTGCCCAATGTCACATCTGCTTCTGCAACATCGGAAGCCATGAATTTTCTTGTGCATGGGAGAAACAGGGCTGAGAACAGCAACAGATTCTACATGCTAATGTTAATGTTGGTTAATGCTGTAGAGGCACATACATTGATTTTTGGAAACACAATCCTGAGATTAAGATAATTCTCACCCCTAGGCAAAAGAAAAAAAAAACCTCAAACATACACCTCACCCCAAAATCTTCTTTCCTGTATGCCATTAATCTTAGGAAACCTAAGATGACCCATTTTAAATATCAATTATTTTGGAGAAAAACAGTCTTCCTTTCAGAAAAAAAAAATGTAAGGGTGTAAAAGTTATATTTTAGAACACATACGAGTTATATTTTAGAAAGTAAAAATGTGATCTCTTACCTATAATCCATTTTTCAGATAAACATTGCATACCCACATACTTTCCAACTTGGTACCGTCCAATACAAATTTTAGCTTGACGGAGGGTTTTGCATACTTTTCCTCCACAAAGCTGTACCAGCTCACAGAGCTTCTGATAGGGGGGGCTGACTTGTGCGAGATATGAACATTATAGGTTGATTGGCAAAGAATTTTTGATACACTTTTTCTTTTAGAATATTGTGCTGAAATCGGGAAATCTGTTTGAAAAAGGGAAAATAAATAAGTGAATAAATGTAATGTCACTACAGGATGAAGCATTTGCTTTTGGGAACATATTGTTATTATTTTGCAATTTGCTTGTATACTATTTTTTCTGTTTTAATGCCTGCTGCTTAAAATGTAGTGTATAGTTATAATAAACTCTCAAACTTGACATCAAAATAGATTAATAATATAGACTGTTAAAATAATATCAGAATGTTCTTGATGTTCAGAAATTATTACTTCTTTGTTTTATTATTTATCTGTTCTATTGCTAATAAAGCCAGATATGAATTCCACTGCAATAAGAGTTTAAATTAAGTTTATTTTTTTAATTGTCCTTATTTTTTTGTATGAACGCAAATATATGAAAAGAAAACATCTACTTCCATAATGAAACATTGCAGACTCAACAGCCTTAATCTGAAACATATTCTTACTGCATCAAACAATTTTCTGGGGTTGAAAAATATACTGAATCATAAACTAGCCAAGCAAGATGGGTTCAGAGTATTAAATCACAAATAACCAAGATTTAAAACAACCAAGTTTCACAATAACCACATCTTGAAATAGATAGTTAAGCATTTTGCCTAAGTACAGCTGTTTCTTAGATATTTCTAGCTATGAAATAATTTGTACTCAGTTACTGCTGGTTTCTTGCTCCTTTGGGAATTTTTAAGATGAATTCAGGATTATATATTTCTTAACACAGAATAATGAAATGCACAATAACAGTTGAATTCCAGAAGTGCAGCCATCTCAAAGGACAAACATCTGTTGCATTTCTTCAGAAAAAGGCCCTTTATTAAGTAAAGTTATATTTAGGTAAATGAGCAACGTGGCAGATAGGTATGTAAGAAATGGAATAAAAATCTGATGATTGCTAAAATCAAGCAATTTGTAGGTATATTTGCACTTGCAAGCTTAAGCCATCACATGTGTGGACTATTATTGTATTATTACAATGGTTGGGCAAAGGCATTTTGCAAATTTAAGAATAAATCAGTTGAAACCAGGGGAACTTCTCAATGGATGGATTTCAAGGGGGTTAACAAGGGGATGAGTAACTGGTTTCCACCCAAGTTGTAATACAAATTGCCCCCATACAGGCAACTGTGTATTGAATGTAACTGGTCACTCTGGTATGTTTATTTTCCTAGTCTAAGAATTGTGTCTTTTTCAGGCAGAAATTGGAACTTGGTGAGTCCTACTCCAGTCCTAGCCCTCTAAAAGGATACAGGTTTATAGCATCAATGATTAGATCATGGTCCACAAATTTGTCTCTTCATATTTCAGAGGAAAAAAAGATAATGGCACTAACATTGAAGGGATCTGGTGTGGTGACCAGGATGGAGTAGTCTTCCAGAAGTTAAGCAGATTTGGCCTCTAGTTGGGTGACATATGGGAGCCCTATGTGACATGGCCTTATGCTCTTGGATGGAAGAAAAGCAGGATATGAACCAGCAAAATGCCATCAGAATTCACAAAACAGGAACTGAGTCAACTTTTTCAGGAGTCACAAGACTTGTTTACATTCAGTTATTGTGCAGCAAAGTAAAATAACTTTGAATTTGATATAAACTGTGGATAATATCATAAGATATGCTGTGCTTCTTTTCCAAAAAGGCAGCTCATCAATCTTTATAGCTTTATCTTGGCATTCTATCCATCTAGCATACCAGTTAATGTACTGTATCTGAAAGAGGAGGAACCTGAGTTCACATCAACATTTGAATGTTGAACAGTGGATGACTTTGGCTGTCACTGTCTCTTAAACCAACACAGGGTTATAGTGTTGGTTGTTCAGCTAAAATAAAGAATCTCTCACCAAGTGCACTAATCTGTGCTTTTGGAGAAGAAAAAAAGATATCAAAGCAACATTAAAAAAAAATAAGTGACTGTTGGCTCGTTGAGGAATTTAGTGAATGTTCGGAGTTAAAATGGCACTGGGAAAAGTGTCCTATGATCATTTTTCACACTTAACGACCATTGCATCATCCATTTGGGCCTTAATTGTGGTCGCAAGTTGAGGACTACCTGTATAATAAACAGATTGCCATTTTAAATTTGCAGCTGTTGCTTGGATATCAGAGTTTCCTTCCCCTCCAAAACAGCTGTGGATGGAGAAGGAAAAAAGAAAAGTCTCCAAGTCCAGAAAAAAATTAGGGCCTTGGGAAAGGGTGGTTGGTCTCTGTAGAAGTCCTGCAAGTCAAAAGAGAAACTCCTTGGCCAATTAGGCCCACAAGCTATTTCTTCTCCATGCTGAGTCAAATATTCTAGCTCATATGTTCTGTTTTTTAATGTTAGAAGTACTTCAGGATATATATGAGACAAACTTCTCATATAACCCAAAATAGCTTATTTATTTTATTTTATTTTTACTAATCTCTCATGCTACCCATTTAAGTTAACAAGTAAAGTCCAAATGAAGAATAACAATCTCCACGGGATATACATCTAGCCTTACCATATCTAAAATTAATAATCAAACCCAATTTTAAAAGACCTTGTCAACCATCATGGTTGATAGCTTGGAGCTCTAAAGTTTCTAATCTGAAACTGATTAGAATTGACACACACTGTTTACATTCAGATCCAGCAGAGTCTGCATTTGTTAGAAAGAGCCTACGTTAAGCTTTAACTTGATTGTAATCCTGCTGTTTTACACATTTTTGAGAGACATGATTTAAAGAATGTATTGTACTCCTGTTTGTTCAGCATTGTTCTTTAAAGCTTATAATTGTTGAGGGCTTATAGAAAAGCCATTCTATTCTCACTGTGGTTCCTATTACATTAGAAATGAGCCTAAATTGACAAGAAAACTGTATGAAAAAAGTCTGCTATTTTATAGGTTTACAACAATCAAAATCAGCCAAAACTGAAAAGTTCAAACTGTGGAGGCCAAGTTACGTGATATACTTTTAAATGTGTTATTTTATCTTATTATAACAAATAAAAGTTGGATTATGAATAAAAAAAATCTGAGGTTTGGGCTGCTGAACTTCTTTCCAAATGCAGTTTAGATAAGGGCTGATTTTGTATTTTTTTCAGTTTGTACAGAAATCGTTCAAATGTAAGCATATAATATGTACTTGGTTTTACAAAAGATCACATTGTAAAATCAGTGGGCTGAGATCTGAATAATATATTTGAATTTAGGACTGGCTATTGTATTAGCAGCAATTGTTCCATCAGAAATATATGTAGAGAACCCTCAATTTTCATGAAAATCTGCAGCTGGAAAGGAAGCTATCTTCTGTCCTTTCCATATCCTTCATTGTGCTTACTTTATACCTCCAAAAATGTTTCTGAAATCCACAGAAGTGTTCTCTTGGAGGTACTGCCCACCATCTATTTAAATGCAATTAAAAACTAAGGCTTACAAATATCCATATGAATTCCTTGATATAAGTCAGTGGCTCCCAACTTTTTGGGCACAAGAGACTGGTTCTGTGGAGAGAGGTTTTTCTATGGACCAGAGGGGGCATGGTTTCATGTGTTGCTTGCATCCTGTGGAAGGGGCTTTGCTTGTTTGCACGGCCTGGTTTTTTGGCATGCTGTGGACCAGTGTTGGTCCACAAACCAGAGGTTGGGGACCCCTGATAAAAGTAATGGAAGGTAGTATCCAATATTATTAGTATGTCCTTTTTTCATAAAAGGTAAAGATAAAGGTTTCCCTTGTCCAGTCTTGTCCGACTCTAGGGATGGTACTCATCTCTGTTTCTTAGCTCAGGGAGCTAGTATTGTCCAAAGAACTTCTGTGGTCATGTAGCCAGCATAACTACATGCCAAGGTGCATGGAGTGCTGTTATCTTCCCACTGAAGTGGGATCTATTTATCTACACACATTTCCATGCTTTCGAACTGCTAGATAGGCAGGATCTGGGGCAAGTAATGGGAACTCTTCCATCATGCGGTTCTTGGGTCTTAAACCTGAGCTGTCAGTTTTCCAAAGTTGACAAACTCAGTGTCTTTAACCGCTGAGCCATCGCACCACCCTCTTTTTCCCTAAAAGTTCATATAAATTGGAATTATTTCAGACATACAGATTAACTCAGGAATATGCTGGAACAAGAAACTAGAGCTCTCAGAGCTGATTGCAGTGCAACATCCAATCCAAAATAGAGGATTAATACTTTCTTGCACTTATAGCTTGTGTTTTGGAACTAAACAATACAATAGTATAGTGAAATCCACAAACAGAAGATGGTCTGCTTTTTTCTACAGGTTCCTTGTCTTTCCTGTTGTCTAATAACTGAAGTTGAAAATCCCACCCAGACCCTACTTTTAAGGCAGCAAACCAAGTACCTGACAGGTCCTTGGATATGCTTTCTTTCCAGCTTCATTTATGCTTGTTGGCTGCCTCTTTTTTCAGTTTCCCTTGCCCTCTCTTTTATGAAAGAGACAAAGAACATGGTGGCACTTCCAATGTTTGATGACTAGCATCCCAACCTACATCATCTTGTGGCTTACTTGCCTTATCCCTTTGTGGGCATTTTCCATGAGCCACATTTTAAAAATGCTAAACATTTAATCTCAAAGAGTTTAGATTAAGCCTTAGTGGACAATTGGGATCTACATCTTAGTAGACATATATAGGATCTGATTTATGATCATGTGGCATCAAGTCATGATTAATCAAGTCACTAGCGATCAGATATAAATTTTTTCTCCTTTACAATCTATTCATGGTTTGGTTTCTCTTATCTTAATGTATTTTCTCTCTCTCTAAACTGATTATTTATGTACTGTATTTATTTGTTAGATTTTTATTCCATTTTTCATGCAGGAGTTCAAGTGGCATACAGAACATTCTTTCTTCCAATTTTCTCATCACCACCCTGTGGTATAAGTTGGTTGGAGCAGAGAGATGGACCAAAGTCATAGTAAACTTCCAAGGCTGAGGATGGACTTGAATCTGGTCTCCCTACTCCTAATTTAATACTTTGACCACTATACAGGTAGTCCTCAACTTACAATGTTTAGTGATTGTTTGAAGTTACAATGGCACTGAAGAAAATGACTTATGATAGGTTTCCATACTAACGACCATTTTAGCAACCCCATGTTCACATGATTAAAATTTGGATACTTGTCAACTGGCACGTATTTACGTATGATGGTTGCAGTGTCCTAGGGTCATGTAAAAAGTCATCACTTTTTACAATCTTCTGACAAACAAAGTCAATGGAGAAGCCAGATTCACTTTACAAAGTGTTACAAACTTAACAACTGCAATGATTCTCTTAACAATTGTGGCAAGAAAGGTTATAAAATGGGACCAAATTCACTTAGCTGTCTTGCTTAGCAATGGAAATTGTGAGCTCAATCCTGGTTGTAAATTGAGGACTGCATATATCATCCTGACTTATCTACCACCATTGCCTCTAACAAACATTAATACCATATGAGTCACAGCTCAGCCAATTTGTCGTGGGTTACTATAAGCATCTTTTAAAAATCTTTTTTTATGTTATTCTAATGCATGTAAGTACCATGTCCTAAAACTGAGAGGGAAAAAAAGTAAAATGCTGACAATGTGACGTAAACACAGCTTTACAGATAAACCCTACTTCTCTCACACACTGATAAGAAAAGTTAATTTCTGCAATTGTCTGAAAAGCAATGTTCCGTGGGAATTTTGTGAAAAGGTTTGGCAGATGAATCTGTTTTCTGGCAGATGTTCAAATTTATACTTGAGAACCACTTTTTTCTGCAGTGCAAACATGGTGTCCACCAGGAATAACACTGTGCACCTCTGTTCAAAACACAATTAAGACAGAGAGTAGATATGAGCTTTATATTAAAGAAGGAAAAATACAATAATTATCAATTAATAGTTAACTGTTTTATCCAAGATGAAAGTTGTTGTTTTGATTATAATGGTTGGTTGCATAGTCAGCCAGATATTTAGACTAGATATGACATCTTTGTCCACCTATCGAAGCCTTCCCAAGGACCTGGGATAGGCAGATATTGTTTTGCAAGATATGAAGGGTCCCAAGCAAAGTCGCCTTTTGCAATTGACTGGTGATGATTTTGTCAATGCCAATGGTGTTCAAGCGGTGCTTCGGATATTTTGTGATTATACCCAAGGCACTTATTTTAAAATTATTTTTATTTGTTTATTTGTATCCTGCTTCTATTATTTTTAGAAATAGCTCAAAGTGGCGAACATATCTAACACAGCTTTTTCCTATTTTCCCCACTACAACAACAACAACCCTGTGAGGTGAATAGGGCTGAGAGTGTGTGACTGGCCCAAAGTCACCAGCTGGCTTTCATCCTAACGTGAGACTTGAATTCATTATCACCCGCTTTTTAGTCTGGCGTCTTAATCACTATTGGTACCATATTTGCTTACTTCTGCCACGACCATTCTATTTCTATTTGCAGTCATTATATTTTGCAATTTTCTAGAAGCCCAATTATTAGCATGGATAATGTTACCTGATTTGGGTAATGAAGGGTTTGTAAGAAAACAACCAAGCTCAGAGAACACCAAGGACTCCTCAGCTCAATTATTCTTTTCCCATTTCTTTTGTTTAGGTCCTCACTTCTAACGTACCAAGTTTACTAAGGGGAATGATATTAATAAAATATCTAATTGTAAATAATAGAGTTTGTAGCAAATGATACTTTGGTGGATTCCAAAAAGCTCCTAAAGATCCTTTTATGGAGCGATTTAGTTCCTTTTTCTTTCAGTGATGATTATTGTAGGCTATTACTGAAACTCTCCTTGGAGCAAAGAAATACATCTTATTACAGATAACCTCTACTGCATATTTTGATTGATAACAGCTCTCAGAAATCACTTGCGTACAAAATACATGCTTTTCCATTCAAAATCCTTCTCCTTTGTTTTATAGGAAGGTAGGTTGGTTGTAACAGACAGAGCTCCTATTTTAGATCAGGGAAAAAAGGGGCAAATTGCCCTCAGATTTATGGAACTAGTTTTACAATTCTTTGGATCACAGTAATACAGTATATATTCTGGGTCAGGGCCAAATGCAATCTTTGCCTTTGCTACACTGAACATTATTTGCATGTTTACTAGTCAGCTGTACTGAAATAATCTCTATTTCAGGAATAACAGTACATTAACAGCATCAAACAAATTCTTGAACCAAAAGGTAGCAAACAGGTTCTCCAAAGATTTCTTTTCTAAACAATGCTGCTAGTTCATCATAAATGGAATATAATGTTGAGTCATTTTTTGTTTTATTAATCCAAAATGTGCATTAGATCTGTTCTATCTAAAACAATCTACAATTATTAAAAGCACAGGGCACATTCTTTATTTTTTTAAGTTTAGATGAGTTGCGGTTAAGCTGTCCAGCAGCATCTCAAAATGTGCCAAGCATCATTTGTGTTCCAGGTACCAGAATAATTGACAGGCTCTACAATAACTTTTTGTAAAACACTTGAACTTCTCTTTCACACTCTGCAGCTTTGTTCAACATATTTAAGATAAAATACATTATGCTTATCTACCTTCACATTTCGGTTTTAAGTCTTAAGACTGAAGCAGTTCAGGTTCTCCCCCAAATAATGATGATCTTCTTAAAGCTCTGTGACTGATGAGAAGAATCTTCATGCTCAAGCCTCTTATTGCTTTAAAGATAGATAAAGGTTCCCCTCACACATACATGCTAATTGTTCCCGACTCTAGGGGGCGGTGCCCATCTCTGTTTCTAAGCTGAAGAGCCAGTGCTGCTTGATGACATAGTTATGTGACTGGCATGACTAAATGCCAAAGGAGCATGGAGCGCTGTTATCTTCCCACCAAGGTGGACCTTATTTTTCTACTTACATTTTTACATTCTTTCGAACTGCTAGGTTGACAGAAGGCTTTAAAGATACTGAAGGCTATAAGAATACCTTCAGAGAAGAACTTCGAATTCTGTTTCTAAGCTAACCTTGCATGCATTTGTGGACTTCCAGATGAATCTGTAGAATGCTGGCACCTTTTAGAACAGAAAAGTGTGCCTAAATTCCACATAACAAGACTTGCAGCGCTGAATGATTGCAGCAGGTTATTTCCTACTTAAAATGTAAAGAGGTGCATAATTTCCCTCTCTTTTCTCCCCAAATGAAGCTAAAACTTCTTTTCTTTAAAAAAAAAAAAGAGAGAGAATATTCAAGAGTGGCTGACTCAACTAGCACCTGAGAATTTTTTTTGTGTGACTGTTATTAATGGATTGCTGAACTTCCTGTTTCAACAAAATACCAAACATGTTGGCTTTCCTTTACAAGCAGCTATTACATCAAGCCCTGTTCCTACCACTTCAGTTTTGTCTGGAGTCCAACATTTTCTTTGGCAAATGTAAAAACGTTCTAATTAAAGTGCTCACAAAAACAAGCATCATTCATCACAGACATAGCAAACATCTGAAGAACATTGCACTGCCTGATTCTTTTACTGGATACCAAGAGAATGACAAGACTATTGTTATGCATCTGCTATAGAGAGTTAAGCTTGCCCCAAGAGCAAATTATATGGGTCATGATTAATTCTTTACTACTTTCTTAATTTATAGAGCTGAATAAGAGGCCACTGATAGGTTGTAGAATAGGGAATAATAGAGAGAAGGAAGAAGGCAAAAAGAATTGGGCTACGAGGCAAAGCTTTTTAATTGTATTGTGTTGCAACCCCTAGAGAAGAAGCCATCTCCACTATTTTGTAGGCAATATCTTTTCCTCAAAAGTTTTTAACAGGCTCTTCTAATTTTTTTTTGTCCAAAACCATATTTTGTATGTGGTTAGAGTAAAAACCTGCTATCTTGTTTACACTGTATGTTTATGGAGAAACAGCATCCTGAACATATAGATGAACTCAGAAATAGGCTGGGTGATGGCTAGTAAATAGAAATTCAATCCAAAGTCAGAGGTTCTTTTAGAACAGGGATGTCAAACTCAAGGCCTGGGGGCTGGATCCATGGGGCTGCCCTGGAAATAGCAAAGGACTGGCCCACAGTGCCTCTGCCAGTGAAAATGGAGCTTGTGAGGGCTGTGTGCAGCCCTCCCAAGCTCTGTTTTCGCCGGCAGGGGATTGCAGGAGGCTGTCACAGGCAAAAATGGAGCTTGGGAGCCCATTTTCACTGGCAAAGCACTTGGGCTACCACAGGCACCCCTGACACGAGTGACATTTAGCTGGCCATGCCCATCCCGACCTTCCAAGGTCAAACACAACCCTGATGCGGTCCTCAATGAAATCGAGTTGGACATCCCTATTTTAGAGGGTCTTTAAGTACTTGGTTAAGTGCAAGATCCTTAAGGATCTTCCCTGTATGGGATCATTGTTCCCAACCGTTCACTATTTAAATATATAGATTGATTCAGTTTTGTTATGAAACTTAAGTGATGCCAATAGCAAACAGACTTCTACTATTTTCAGGAGAGACTGGGACTGAATATTATTTTGTAGAGATATACATTTAAAAAAATGTAATGGGAGCCACACAATTTATTTTCTAAGCAAGCTTTCCATTTTGTCTTGCGGTTGAAGATAATAAAAGGGGAGAGATGCAAAAGCCGAAAAAGGACCAACGCTAGCAATCTATTGTATATTGAATAGTTTTAGGAATGGACACAGCAAAAAAAGGTGTTTTGTTTTGAACTTGGAACAAAATAGTCTTTGAAATGGTCAAGAACATTCAAGATGACTGAGTACCATGAAAACAAAATTGAAAACCTCTTATATATTTGGTGTACCATCAGAAAAAAACCTCAAAACTTTTAAGGCATTTGAGTCAAGCTGAATAAGGTTCATTTAACAGAGATGGCAATGGTTGGAGTTGCTCATGATTTGCTGAACATTAAGGCTAACAATTGCTCATCAGGATTGGCATTGTTGGACTTCTCTCTAGCTTTCGACACCCTTAACCCCCAAATTCTACTGCCCTTCTCAAACTCTTTAGCTGTTGCTGATTGCTTTTTTCCATTCATTTCTCCCATATCTATCCTGTTGCATTTTTTTTGGCCATATGGCATTGAGTTTTGTTCTCCTACCTTCCAATTATTTGTGAGCGTACTTCATTGCTTAGGTTCACCATTTTTTATTCAATAATTGCCTTCAGATTATATGGCTTCTTCTTTTTTTCAGTTTAACTATCCTATTTATGGCAACACTATCCTGGTATATTCTGCTCCTGACATAATAAAAAGCATAACAGCCACAACATAATTGGCGATACAGATCTTACTTAGTGCAATCATATTTTAATCATAGATTGGTGTTGTTTTGCCTGGATTATTACAGCAGTTTACTGGTAGAGTTTCCTGGGCTTAAAGTTCCTATTTTGATTGTATCAGAACTGCACAGTTTGTGTGGTTCTGGACCTCTTCCAATTGATCCCTATGCTTTTTCTTCTCCAATCTTTAAACTGGTTGGATCTTTGAAAATATAATTTTAAACTATGAGTGTTGATTTCCTGGATACCTTGTATAGGAAAATCTAGTAATCTGAATAATTTGATCCTGTTTCATGTTCTTTCCATGTGGTTTGATTGCTTAATCAGGGTTGGTTAATTTTTTTACATTAGAATGATCGCTTCATGTTTGGCTTTCTTCATCTATTACCTGTACTTTAGAATAGACTCTTAGAATTTTAATTGGAGTTTGAACCCCTGATTTATTTTAAAAAAATGCATGAAATACACTTTTTCTCATTAGCTTTATGAGAGTAGAAATATAATATTGCTTAAAGGACGGGTGAATGCGAATAGGTAACGGTTGCCATAATTGATCATTGCACACTTTTGTTTGTATTACATTGTGGTGTTGCATTGCCCTTATTGCACACTAAGTTGAAGTTAAGTTACTAATACTATTTCTAAAATAATAGATTTGTAGCCCATACTAAAGGATGCCTACCAACCAAATTGCATAAATTTGACAAATGGCATTTTTTTAAAAAATTCCACATGGAAAACCTATGGAAACACACAACTCTATTCTCGCCAAATCAGATACCTGTTTGTGTTAGTATCTGTTATCAAAAATCCCTCCACAACAGAAAGGACAAAGGTCTTTTCGGTTTCTTTAAGTCACTAACCAAGAGATTACAGAAAAGGAAAGCGAGCAATTTTTTTTTTAAATATATTTTTTCCATACATCTCTCCTCTTGACAAATTTCCTTATGGTTTTGCATTTTCAGCTTGGTATGTGTGGGAGTTTTTATTTCTTTCTGCTATCTGCTTGCCAGGTGCAAACTCAGCAAAAGCAATACTTTTTTCCCCTTTCAAGACATTTCTGCATGCTCATGAGGTGACTGCTGGCTGTCAAAATGGAGAAAAACTGTTGACGTTTCTTCATTGCATGAATAATGTTAATACTGCAACAAGACATCAGAACATTCACCTCAAACTCCAGCCCACCATTCCAAGACTCCACTAGCAGCCATTTTTTCCATAGCTGGAGGTGATTCAACTAGCATACACACATCCTTTTGAATTTATAAAACAGCACCCACCTACCCATCCATTTATATGAACTCATAGTGAGATTTTTCAAATACAGCAATTTACTGATTAGCTGACAAATGAAACAGCTGCAAGGCATTTTCTCTATAGGAATGTGCTTCCTTTCTCTTAATATTCCATTCCCACAACATCCCCTCATCTAATCTAAACCAGTAGCAGCAGGGACCTAATTGAACCCTACTAGAATACAAAAGGGGCTGGAAAAAGTTTGGGGAAAAAAATCCCAATTGCAAGTCAGGGCACAACGCCCCAAATTTGGTGCCATGCGCTAACAGAGACGATGCCATTCAAAAACAAGATTTGTTTCACATTTGGAATAAAGCAATGTCTTCTATTGCATACAGGTAGTCCTTGATTTATGACTGTGATTGAATCCAGAATTATGGCCATAAGTCGTGCTAGTCGTTAAGTTGGTTGTCATGTGAGCAACTTGATTTTATGACATTTTTAAGCGAATCATCATGATTGGTAAGTTAACACAGCAGACATTAAGTGAATCCATTGTTTACAATTTTTGACAGAAACTAGAAGTAAATGCTAATTTTTGGCAAAAAACATTGCAGTTATCTGATTGTGAGGTGCTGCAAATGGCCATAAATGCAGGCTATTTACCATTTTTTAAAGGTCTGTTGTAACTTGAATGGTTGCTAAGTGATTGATCATAAGTTGAGAGCTTATTGTACCCAAAAGGAAAAATACACATTTTGCTTTATGGTTTATGTTGTACTCAAAATAACCATTTTGAGGCTGAGGCATCTGAAGAGCAAAATGTTTTGCATGTTCCAAATAATTTTAACCAAATGTTAGTACTGACATTATTATATTTAATATGCTAATAGAAAGTATGTAAGAAAATATAAAGAAAAAAGTTTCAACATTCTTCCAGATCTGTAGGGATTTCTTTTTAGGATTAAAATGTAAATAAACAACAGACATTAAGCTTTAAATTGCAGTAGCCTGTGCAGAATACAATTCTTTTTTGGGGCATTCTTTAATGATACAAGCTAGAGAATTTAGGGAGCAGATGCGTTTTGTCTTAAGTAAAAACTTTATCACACTGTTTATAACATCCAATAGTGTACAGAAGTAATAGCAAGTCCTTTTCCTATTTAATGTTTTGAACAGCTGCACTTGGAAACATAAAAGCAGGATTCATGGGCAAATATCTCTTTTGTTTGGAAATGTATAAAACTATAACAATCTATTATACTGAGGAACCACACTGTTAGTTTAAGTAGGAGGGTTTTTCTGGATCAAAATGATAAAGCTTCAAAAACAAACTCCAACGATAAGTGGCTGCACAAATAATGACTGGGGTGCTCATCTTGCATGTTTATTTGGAAGCAAATTCCATGGTATTGAACAGGTTGATTTTCAAAGAAATATGCAGAGGATGTATTAATGCTAGATTCAATACCTGTTAAGTGTCAATCACAGTAGAATACAGATAACCTCAAAGAAGCTTTATAGAAACAGTTAAGGCAAAAAACAAAACAAAACAATCCCAAACCCCAAAACTCAGTTGTGGGAAAGGTAGACCCTTGAGCAAGAGATTCCAATATGGCTCTCCCTGCTCCACCCCCTAAGATGGAGCAGAGTGTCAATATTTTTTTTCTATTATACCGTACACAAGAACATAGCATTTCTATATTCCTTGCACTATTTCCTGATCTGGCCTACTTCAAAGGAATGACACTAACGTATTTTATCTAATTTTATTATCTGCACCAAGTTCCACTACTTGATGTGCAACTACTCATGTTTCCCTGAAAATAAGACTGGGTCTTATATTAATTTTTGTTCCAAAAGACACATTAGGGTTTATTTTCAGGTGATATCTTATTTTGGGGGAAATGCAGCAGAAATCCTTGGCTGGCTGGCTGAGACTTCCTCATTATTTTATTTATTTAATAAATGCATATATCTACCTATCTACCCAAGGAACACTGGGCAGCTGGGCCGAGAAACAGTGACTGGCCCAAAGTAACCCACCTGGCTTTAATGGATAAAAAAGCACTTGAGCTCATGGTGTGTAGCCTGATACCTTAATCACAGACTAAGCTGGCTTTAGTTTAGTGGTGGAAGATTCAAGGGAGGGTCTCAGATAGATCAGCTCCTTGTTCTGCAGATGGAAAAGAAGCTTCTAGGATAGGGGTGTCAAACTCAAGACCCATGAGCCGCATCTAAGCAGGCCCATGGGTTGCTTAGATATGGCCCGTGGGGCCACCCTGGAAACAGCAAAGGACCGGCCCATGGTGCCTCTGCCAGTGAAAATGGAGCTCAAGGAGGCCACACATACCCTCCCCCCGGGCTCTGTGTTCAGAGAGCCCCTCCTGTAGCCCTTTGCCAGAGAAAACAGAGCCCGGGGAGGCCTTGATGTGGTGTCGAGCTGTCCATGCCCCCCCGATCAAATACAACTCTGATGCAACCCTCAATGAAATCGAGTTTGATATCCCTGTTTTAGGATAACAGACATCAATGTAACCACTGGAATCTGGCCATATTAGCACTATGTTACATGTTGGCACTGGGTTTCATCTTACATGTCTTTTCCCACTCTTATGTGATAAGCTGATTTTCTGCCACCCATTTCTCGGCCTTAGATGTTGAAAACACTTGCAAAATATGGATATTAGTTTATTCGGTCTCAGACTCCTTTATTTCTGCCTTTGCCAGCTTCAGCCCTCATGGGAGTCAGCATATCAAATAAAATAAATTAAGCCTTTACCATTTTGGCTTCTTAGGATTAAATTTGACAGCTAGTTTAAGCTCCCCCAAATTCTTATTTTTTTTTCAAAAAGCTGAAATATTATCATTTTTATTGCTGAAAATAGCATGCCAAATGAGTGATAAGTAGGAGCCAATAAAGATTGATAAGCAGGAGCCAATAAAGATTCCTAAGAAGACAAAATACGATTTTTCTCTTCTATGATACAAGACAATTATAAATAGTACAGTCTACGGATTTTTTTGTCTAAGTCTTTACCGTATTTATCGGTGTATAACGCGCACTGGCGTATAACACACACCTTAATTTTAAGAGAGAAGATTCAGGAAAAAAACTACTGTATTTATCAGTGTATAATGCACACATGCGATTTCCACATTCTTTTCAAGAAAAAAAGTGCGCGTTATACACCAATAAATACGGGTATGTTGCAGCTACAGTAAATTGTGTGGAAAACACTATTAACAGAACTAAGAAACCAACATTTGACATAAAATTTAAAAATGTCCAATCTTCATATCATATCTTTTGAGTCAGAATCTTTTAAACATAATCATGTTAACATTTGTAGCTCACTTAATTTCATCTCATTTATACTAACCTTAGAAAATAAAGTAATGACGAATCTGTAAATAATGTGCATAAACTAGAGAAGCGTGGAACTGCTTATATATAATGAATGTTATTTATACTATTGCTTATTTATCAAATTAATAAGGCTACTGGATTCCACAGAGTCTCAGGGTGGCACACAATACCAAAACAGCACAAACAGTGAAACAGTGAGGCACGAACAATGATGTCTGGACAGTGCAATAAAACATACAATCTAACACACATAACCCCAAAAGAGGCCACCTTAGCCCAAGGCCTATGGAAAAAGTCATGTATTTAAGGTTTGATTATAGAAGAACTGAGTAGAAGCCATAAAGTCTTTGTGGAGATGCCATTGCTGAGACAGATACTGCAACCAAAAAGGTCTGATTCTTGCCAACTCTACTTGATTGTACATGATGGACTGAAAATAGCAGGGACAAATGGTCATTTAGGGCCAAAGAGGAAAATTCTCCAGGATCTTGTGAGTCAAATATTCACAATTATTTGATCCTGCTGGGGTTAATCTTGAGCCAGGAACAAAACATTGATAACATTATGATTAACCCAGGATCAAACTGATAATCCTCCATCCCAAACTAATGGATGACCTCAACCAGTAATCTAACACAGATGGATTTATTTTGTACCATCCTGGTGTTCAATAGCAGCAATTATGGCCAACAAGTACGTAGGACCTGATGATCTAGCATTGAATACAGGGAGTCCTGGTCTTACAACTGTTCATTTTGTGACTATCCAAAGTTACATCATCATTGAAAAAAGTGACTTGTGACCATTTTTCATACTTACGACCATTGCAGTATCTCCCTGGTCCTCTGATCAAAATTCAGGAACCTGACTCACATTTATGATGGTTGCAGTGTCCCAGGATCATATGATCACGTTTTGCAACATTTTGACAAGCAAAGTCAATGGGGGAACCAAGTCACTTAAGACTGGGTCACTAACTTAACAACTGCTGTGATTCACTTAACAACAACGTGGCAAGAAAGGGTTCTAAAATGAAGCAAAATTCACTTAACCAATGTCTCATTTAGCAACATAAGTTTTGGGCTCAATTGTGGTTGTATGTTGAAGACTACCTGTACTAAAAGTGAGAAGTAGGACTGCTTGCAACTATCTTGCCCCACCAGTACCATGTACAACCAGCTGTTAGATTCCCAGCATACCTTCCTCTGCCCCTCAGGACTTTAGTGATAAAAGTACAGTATAATAATCCATATGATAAAAGCTACCTTTAATAATGCACATACATAGACAGTTGATATATTAATGTATGTTTTTATTTCTTCAACAAGCCAATATTCCTGTTATGGAATGTTTATGGTTAATCTCATGTTTATTACTGTAATTACTTAGACAAAAAGTGTACCAGTTATCTGTATTGAACACCTTAATAATCAATATTTATAGTCTTTGCCTCAATATCAAAGTTTATTTTCTAAACTCACATAAGAAAATTGCTTCTCTACAATCTAATTTAAAGAATTTCAAACATCAGGGATTTTTTAATTGTAAGTTCTTTATTCACAGTAAGCTCAATGCTACTGGATTTGATTTTATCAATTTTTTAAAAATTACTGTTTTACAAACAGGAGCACCGCTGGTATTATTTTAGAGGTTATTTACAAATTAGCCAATTCTTTTGATCAGTGTTTGTGGCTAGTTATTCAATAAAGGCCAAATATAATTTTGAAGAAGAAATAAATATCTGGAGATGGAAAGGGACCAACTATTTAATTGTTGTTAATGTTACTTTTAATGCTACTTTGAATGTTTTTATATTTCTGCTTTAATGCTAATTGTAAGCTGCCCACTCAGGACAGTGAGATAGGCAGCAGATACATTTGTTGAATAAATATATACTTAAAAAAAAAAACTTCCACACAGTTGGGGTGAGGCACACTACCTCTTGGAATCACCTCTCTTATGTGATTCTAGATCTACATATTCCTTCCAGCCACAATTGATTGTGGGAAAAATCCCCACCATCATTACTAATGAGATTCTAAGCTATCCGTTTGCAATCATCTTCCCGTTCAGTGCTATTCAATGCATCTAGTTTGTAGTCATTCAATAATTCAGTTTGGCCAACCAGCTGGGATGATGGATCTAGGTTATAGGAAATACATTCATTGTGAACAATACACTAATAGACATCATAATTGACATCAACATTCCCTACAAACATTCAGCTTTCATTTAAAAAGGGGTTAACGTATGACTGCCCTTTTTTTGTGTGAGGGAAACAGATGTCAGGAACTAATTACTTTACTCTTGCCATAAGCATCCTTTTGCTCTAGAACGGTTGTTTATTCCTTTCATGCAAGTTCTCACTTCCTTTTCATTTTTTTGTGACATCATTTTTTAATGAGCTGCATGACTCCAAAGTTGAGGTAACGTGTATTTATATCCACTGATGAATGAATATCAGCTTAAAACAGGTGGAGATCTCTTATGTATGAAGGATATATGTGTGGGAGGGAGGGAGACTTCAAAGTCAAAAGTAAGAGTAAAGGCTTAAGAGGTTTTTTTTTAAAAAACCATAGTATATATGTCTGTGAAAAATAATGCATACTTTTTCCTCTATAAATCAACATAAACGTTAGTAGAGAAAACATGGTATATAATAACTGAAGATTAAATCATATTTACATGACTAAAATGTCTCTGTAAGATGCATTTCAGACACAATTCTGGACAGAATTACTACAACAATAATATGAGTAGCAGTAATCATTATCTCGGCAATATAAAATTATTATACATGACAAGTCCTTTGAATATGTAACATGGATATATTAAAAATATTTCCAAGCTGTGACATGGCCTTAATTAGATCTGGCCTGCAAAGATTTGTGCATTTACTAGAGTAAAGTAAATAATATAAA
>JAEANM010002997.1:0-21463 GCA_017656035.1 Myanophis thanlyinensis | reverse complement strand
TGTTGTGAATGCTTTAGATCAACAGGCACTTGCGTCCATCCTGAAAACATATGGGGAGGAGAAGCATGCCAAAAAAATAGCTTCAACAATTGTTCAGGCACGCAGCATCTATCCCATCACCAGAACGCGGCAGCTTGCCAGCATTATTGCAGGTATCCTCATTAATTCTGTGCAGTGTCCGAAAGGGAAAAAATATTAATCCACAAGTCCCAGAGGGATCTATTTGTACTTGAAATCGTGCGGGATCTAATCCTGCCTATGCTGCTCTGATGTCAGCTATTTTTTTCCCCATATGCTCTGTCTTTTTATATTGTTGAATGATGATTAGTTTAATAATAGATTTTACACGATGACATTTATAATTTTGCCTATCCAAGATGAAATCTGAGACGATAAGAACAAAAGGAATGTTAGGCAAGAAGCCTTTACCTATCAGAATAAAACCATTTACTTGTCTTTATTTCCACCATCTTATTTTTGTTTTAAGACAGGATGGTTATTTATACATTGTGCTATCTATTGGCTGTAAAGAAGGCTGGTTAGTAAGATATCAATCACTGACACTAATAAAATTAAGAGGACTTAATAAAACATATGACTGCATGTTTGGATAAATGCTTAGGACTTTGTGACAACCCCACCACCCTATAAATCTGTCCAGTCTTGAATGAATTTGGTGAACAGATATAGAATCCTTTGAGTTTTGAGATTTCCTTTTGAAGTCC
Organism: Myanophis thanlyinensis; assembly: GCA_017656035.1. Lineage (NCBI taxonomy): Eukaryota > Metazoa > Chordata > Lepidosauria > Squamata > Homalopsidae > Myanophis > Myanophis thanlyinensis. Next base: position 20,738 of record JAEANM010002997.1, on the reverse strand, counting down.
CTTCCCAGGGAGATTCATTGAATATGATCTTTTTTCTTTACAAAAGCTAGTTGAAAATAAAACTGGATTGTGCAGGGGAGGGATCATACATCAGACACTCCCCCTCCCAGACTTTTAATCTTTAATTGTTTTCATTGAGTATGATCCTATTGGTGCTGCTATTATTGTCTTAAAAAATCTTCTCTGGGTACTTCAGATCAATCCATATTTGAAGACCCATGAGTATATAGAACTTGAAAAAAAAGAGGCTGATTTCGCTGTACAGCAGGTTTTTAATCATTAAATAATTAAGGGATCACCATTTCACAATTTCCTATAGGAAGCCATCATCTGTGGTCTTAGAAGACTTCTGGATGTGTGATTTAACACCTGTTAAAAATCAATAGATCTTATTCTGTTCAGCAAAAACATGGGGTATGCATTTTGTATAATGATTGTAATTATGGCAGTTTCCCACAGTTTATAATTTTACCAATATTATTTTTTTTTCAAATTAATTTACCTTGTTCTTTCTATTATTTGTTTTATTGCATTTTTATCTGTTTTACTGTTTCAATTGTTTTATGTGGTTTTGTAGTATACTTTAATAGTAGATTTTATTGTACAGGCCCAGAATCACATCACATGAGATGAGTGGCAATATAAATTTAATAAAACAAATATCAGCCTGCCTTTGTAGAGATTGATGATTGATTCATAAAGATTAGCATGGTTGAATCTGACTTTTAACATCTTTCCAGAGGATCAGATAGTAATGATGGCTGTTTCATTATGTAGAGAATCAAAGATTTGGAAATATCTATATCTTTACATAATTTAAACAATGGCCATACACCTACAGTGTTTGCCCAATATCTGGGCAAAACTTGCAGGACACTTGAAAAATGTGAGAGTGTTTAGAAGACTCATAATAATACCCCAAAATGCCTATTTTTCCTCTTATTTGATGATTCCACTTTCTCCACTAGTGCTCCTGTCAAAATGAATCCTTTTAATATTATTGTTCAAGGGTTATGTAGTTAATGAGGATGCTGAACATGTATAGGTACTCAGACATTCAAAGCTACTGGAGAATGGACATTGCCATCTACTGGCAAATAAATATCCCAGGATAAGAGGTGATATTTGTCACTTAAACTATTTAACCTATTTAACTTAGCTCTTGGTTTCCATATGAAGGAAATATTCCTAATATCCTTTATTTCAGCTTTTATTTTTGTGGATTACTGAAAATATTTGTATGTAGTCATTTTTCATAATTTCTTATTTTTCAATCAATAGGTGCCTTACACTATTAGATAAGTAATAGCAATAACTGAATTTTAATCAATTTATTTTTTCATGATCAGGTAGAGAATTTATATTGCCAAAACTACAATAAGGTAGATTTTTCCAGTGATGGCAGTTTGTATGTGTTGGTGTGCAACTGCCTGAAGAAGTCCAAGCAGTTTTTTTGGCAATGTTTTTAGAAGTGGTTTGCTCTTGTTTTTTTTCCTAAGGCTGAGAAAGAGTGACTGCCCCAAAATCACCTCGCTGGCATTGTGTCTAAGGCAGTGCTAGAACTCACAGTTTCCCAGTTTCCAGCCTAGTGCCGTTAGCTACTATACCAAACTGGGTCTCACATGAGTCATATTAGTAAATATATTGGTCATATAATATATAACATTTGACAATCTATACTAAACTCTTAGAATGACACAATGTCATTCTAAGAAAGAATCTTAGTTAAAAGAGTCATTTTTGGCACTGAATCCAACTCTTTGTTCTATCATGAAACCTAAAGTCATAGTTCCTCAAGGAACCATTGTAATGATGCAAAAAAAAAATCAGCTTCTCAATATACCTATTTGTACTTTCTGATCAAAAAACAAAAACAAGGGTTTTTTGGTCTTTATTTGATTTGGTAATAAGGTAGTAATTGACTTATGAGAATTTAACTTGTCAAGAAATTGAAACATCTAAGCTAATTTATATCTTTAAACCATCATACTGGTTAAACACATTTTATTCACGTTGGTCCAAATCCACAGTATTTCAACTACTAATTTGAAAATTTCTAGTGTTTCAGATGGATATTAACATTTGTTACCACTTTCTAGATGAAAGGATATAAGCTGCGTCATTGAAACTTATTGAATGATTCAGATTCAGCAGGAAGTTCCTCTAACAAGAATTAATTTTTAAAGTCTGTCATAACACTCTTTCTCACAAAGAAGTCTTGCATGCTGGCAACCACAGTGTTTATGAATTTAATTCAGAAGCTTACAATTTAGTGCATTTTAACATGCACATCTATTAGGTTTTTAATCTTGCAATATCAGAATATCCTCAAACTAAACTAAACAACAGATATTTTCTTTCTCCTTGGTATTTTAAATCATTTATCTTCCAGAAGCATGGTATTTTTATGAATGAAATCTATTCTGTTCTATTATTATCTCTAGTAAAGCTTGTTACCAAGCAGATTTTTCTTCCACCGCCAGCATTTTTTTTTTTGCCAAGGTGTAAGCAAGATTAGATTTGTTTTTTTCTGAGCCACCAGTGGTGAAGAATGAAATCTTTCTGTCTGTTCATTTTCATTTATTGACTGAACTCATTATGTTAAAATGAAATTAGGAGGGAAAAGATAACCAAATTATTTCTTTTGCTTTTTCTATGGCTTCCTCATGGTCTCTTCTTTATTTTGCAACTTCTCCATTCATCTTCATTGAAAAGTAGTCAAAAGCAAAGAACATATCACTATTAAAATATGGAAAAAAATTCTGTTTATCAAACTTAGTGCAACATTAAATAAAAGACAATGTTCTTCAGATATTCTAGTCTAAATATAAAATTCTTAAAGATAAATCATCAGTATTTTGATTTCTATTTATAAACAAACTGGAAATAGGTACATCAATTCACTCCAGGTCCAAATTTATCTTTTCAGTTAATAGCCTAGATTGAAGCTAATCTGTTGAAGTTCATAAAGGCTTCTTAAAAGACAGCCAACTATGGCAATAGATAGTATAACTCAAATACAAAGTATGTAGAGTTTTTACTATAAGAGGTAGTCTTGCTTAATATTTCAATTGACTGTTTGAAATTACGATGGACCTCCCCAGAATTACTTATGACCCAGTTCCCAAATTTCCAGCTCATCTGTGCGTGTGCACACACACAAACACAGAGACAATGTCACATTTTGATCACATTTTGGGTGCTTGAAACTGGCTCACATTCACAATTGTTGCAGGTTTTTGTGACCATGGTTTTTGGCAGCTTTTGCTGGTTTCTGGTGTTTATTTCCTTGTGACTGCACATTTTTTCCTGTGATCACAAATCAGGCAGTCATTAAACGAATCTGGCCTCCACCATTGATTTGCTTGTTGGAAGCTCTCTGGGAAGATTGAAAATGGCAATCACATGACCTCAGGATGCTGTAACTGGGATAATTTTTAGATGGTTGCTGAATGGCTGATTTTTGATCACATGACTAGGTACACTGCAATAGTCATAAGTCACTTTTTTCAGCCCTTTCATAACTTCAAACAGTCACCAGTCAAATAGTCATAAGTTGAGGACTACCTATATTTATGATGTACAAGACCAACAGTAGCATATAAACCAAAATAATAAATGTATATATTAAGTTGCAAATATATAATTAATATATAATGGTAGGTAGGTAATTAGAATATGATTTATTATTTATAGTGAGCATCACATATTGAAATGGTAATCAAAACTGATTATCATAACTAGCTCTTTCTAGGAATAAAGGTGGTTGGTATAGAAAATTAAGGTGAATAAACTGATATTTGTGATTCAAGAGTCTCTCCATTGTGCATTTTTTAAATAATCTGTTCAATACAGATCAATTCTTATTAATTTATGAATTATCATTTCTGTTCATTTATTTTACCACTTTAATCCATAGCCATTCAGTTACTTTCTTTCAGGCAGCTACTCAGAACCCCAGTGAGTTTTAGGGTTAAATTTAAGCTTCGAGATTGGCATGAAGAGAGGAAAGAAAACTGAGCATTATCTACACATATGTCATGCAAATCCTTTAAATTAAATTAAATTAAAATTAGAAACCCTATCTTGCCTCAAACTAAATTCTTCAATCATTCCATAAGCATAGCATATGAGGACTATATCCTTAAAATGAGCCTTTAACAGATATCCCAAAAACTGTCAATAAAACTGTAAGTTGCTGAAAGGTCCAATTAAAAGACTTTGAGGTTTTTTGAGAAGGTGGGAATCTGGAAAGCAGATTGTTACAGAATAGGATCTTCATGAAAAAGCACCAGAAACTGACATCAAAACAGTTAATGAATTTGGAGAACTTCAGAATTTCAAAAATGGCATATTTGTCCACCCTTGCTCTGATTCCACTGAAAGATATGCCTGTATTCCTGAGTGGAAATGTATCTAATCGTATAATGGGTATTCCTCTCCGATGCTCAGCATATCCTCATGCCTAACATTGTCCTATTTATTATGCTAGCTATCATTTTCTTTCACTTTCAGGTTGGAATAATTGAGGTCTTGGGAAGCATCTGAAATTGCCTTCAATACTTCATATTTTTGGAAATAATTGAGATACTTTAAAAAATGTATTATAAATTCAGGAAAAATAGTTCCTAAGCTATAAGATCCTCAAGGCATAAAATACATACATATTTTACAAACCCTCCTGCTACAATAAACCCAGATATAATTTTCCAGTAGTCTTTTGGAAGCGAGAAACATAATTCCCACCAGTGGAAGAGCTTTATCAGACTTGGTAGCTGTTATCTGAAGGTCTATACTTCAAAAATGGACAGTGCTAGACTCCATTATAAGAAGAGGTTGGTGGTGGGGGAGTTAAAACATGAAATGGTAGCAGCTGTGTTTTGCCCCTTTTTACCCTTTATCCCAATTCAGAAAAAAAAGGGCAAAGAAAATACTAAATTTGGAAGAAAGCTTTAATTTGAACCAAATCTCGGAATAGTGTAGGGGCCACAAGAGAAATACCTATGGGTTTCAAATTTTGCACTTTGGTTTTAAATGGACGTTTGTCTTGGAGTATTTGATTTTCTAGTTTGGAAACATCCACAAAAAAGTATGACCATGTCAAAATAAAATTGTTGATTACATTGTACGCAAAATCTTAGGCCTGCATTTTTAGTTGCAGTAACATTTTCAGTTGGAGTTGTAATACCACAATGCTGCCATTTTTAATGTTAGAGCTAGACACTGTCTGATTCTCCAGATGTTTGGTGGTATATAAATAATTAAAACAATTATGGTTTATGAAAGCTGTTTTATTGGAACATCTGGATTTATATGGTAATGAGGCATTATTTTAATATATAATCTGAACAATTGATCAAGGATTTGTAAATTTGTCCCAGTTTCTGCAAGTGCAAGTTAAGGCAAATAAATCCATGCCATGGTAAACTAGGCTTCTTTAGATGAATTTATTTTTCATCTACTCACAATTTTTGTCTATTCATGTTTATAGAAATTACATTATATGGCCTAACTAAATATTAATTGCATGCATCTTATATAAGGATTTTAATTGCCCCCAAGAAGCTCCAGTTAAAGGAAAATTTCATATATACATGAAATATATATGATGCTTTAAATTATAAATCTAAAATGAAAAATATTTAAAAGTTATGACTTGCTGTGGACACCAAAACATTTTCTGCATCTAAATGTAGACATTCATTTGTAAATTCTGCATATTGTGAAATGGAAATGAGGCATATACCCAACTGTAACTTTTCAACAGACAACCAAAAATTAGTCCTCATTTCCATTATTTAATAATGCATGTCAAGCAATATGATGGAATGTTCGTCCACTTGTAAGTCTTTTAGTAAGAAACTTTGGCATCAAGTCAGAATCAAATTGATAGGAGAAATAACGAGATTGTAAACAAAATAAAATAACTACGTTTTGAGCCACGTTGGTAAACAGCAGAAATAATGTGTATTATATTTCATGGTGCCAAATAAAGCAGGTGAATAATGTGAATGACTGCAGACTTCCAGAAGAAGTAAAAATAGATTATTTTTATTTCAAGTTTATATAAAATATATGAAGTTGGATGCTATAGTTTATTTAAACAAGTGTTGCCTGAATATGAATTCAAATAATATAAAATGTTTCTTTACAACTTGCTAACTTGAACCAGCATAATGTCAACACTTACCAGAAATGAGATTGAGTTTTGAATAACTTAGAATTTCAGAGACATTATCACCAGCTTGTTAAAATGGCATCAATTTTCTGATATTTACTATGGTTAACTGTTAAAATGATTGTAAATATATTCAGAAGTATTTGAATGCCAAAATATTTTCATTTTTTTTTTAAATAGGTACTTTTCCAGAAACCATTTTGTATGCTCGAAAAGACAAACTTTCAAGACCAGCACATATAGCTACCAAAACTTTTCAAGCCTTGCGCATATTTGTCAACAATGAGCTACATGAACTCTATGAAGGTTTGAAGGCAGCTGAACATTTTCTAAAACCTGGAGGAAGACTTGTAGCAATTACTTTCCATTCTTTAGAAGATCGAATTGTCAAAAGATTTCTGCATGGGATAGACATTTCAGAAAAGTTCAACCTTAGTATAAGGCAGAAGATCAGGAGAGCAAGAATGGACTTGTTAGAAGGAGAAGATGAATCGCTCAGTGAAAATTATAGTTCAAAATGGAAACTTATAGAAAAGAAAGTGCTCACTCCTCAGGATACAGAAATTAAAAACAATCCCAGGGGACGCTCAGCAAAACTAAGAGGAGCTATCAAGTTATGATCTTACCTTCTTTTGTACAATGTATGAAAACAATAATTCTTTACATTAAAGATGAAAACAAAAAAATGTCTTTTTTCTTTGTTGGTCTTGCATAGCACACATTATTTCTAATTAGAGGAAAGATGAAGAAGAAACCAACTCAAACCTATGAACATAAGGATACAATTAAATGTGTTTTATATCACTACCGTAAATTTGGGTTCACATGCATTTTCAGGAAGTAATTATTTTTAGTTTTCTTGAAGAGAACAAATATAGCTGCAAGAGTACTCTCAAATATATACAAATGTAAGTGGTCCATAAGATGCTAACTTTCCCATTCTATCAAAATGGCATCAGTATAGATAGTATATGGGAAGTCCTCAACTTATGACCACAATTGACTCCTAAGTTTCCATTGCTAAGAAGGCAGTTGTTACATGAGCTTTGCCCCATTTTACGACTTCTTTGCCAGAATTGTTAAGCAAATCATGTCATTAAGCAAATCTGGTTTCTTATTGAAGGAAGATTATAAATGGTGATCACATGACCCCAGGACAGTGCAACTATTGTAAATATATGCCAGTTGCCAAGTGCTCACATTTTGATCACATAACTATGAGGATGCTATAAAGAGCATAAGTGTGAAAAATGGTCAAAAGTCACTTTTTTTAATGTCATTGTAACTTCAACTGGTCACTATAAATCAATGGTGGCAAGTATACTATTATAGTATATTAGGTAGTATGAACAGCATAAAAATAGATGGATAGTGAAAGCCAAAAATTTGTATTAAAACTGCCTTTATCACCATGCAAAATATTTTTGTAATATTCTTATTTTAAAAAAAGAAAAAAAACTATATAAATATCCAAGCACCACATAAATTAGTACATATCAAGACAAATCTTGACCTTGATAAAAAAAAAATGTAGCTCAAGTTTGATAAAAAATAAGCACAAATTATTTTGAAGGGATAGCAGGATCCCAATGATTTGGCTGCAGTTTGGGAAGAATTGTTTTTAAAAGGCTTTAAAAGGCAGTTTTGTAGATATTCTATTTAGAATCCTGACTCAACATTTTTTATTCAGACTTGGAGGTCTATGTCGTTGTGTTATATACTATACTTTACCCTTCCATGGTATTCCAGTAATTATAACTCTGAAAGGAAAAAGGAAAGGTCCAGATGTAACATGTACATGTTCATAGACTGCAAACTTCAACCCTACCTTCCATTCTGTTCTGTTATCACCAAGTAGTACCTTCTACTACCATGATATAATGAAGGCAGGACATGTTCTCAGTTATTATACACATCTAGATAATTTTGCTTGATGAAAATACAAAATGCAGCATTTGATTAAGGCACCAAAATTGCAGGCCATGCGTTCTAGTGCCACCTTAGCCATGAAGGCTATCTCAGTCTTTTGGGACCAATCACTGTCACAGCCCAACTCACAGGGTTGTTGTGGAGAAGTAAAGCATATTGCATATGTCTGCCACTTTGGGTTATTTTGAAAATTAATATAAGTTGGGTACAAGTCAGTTGTTCAATTTAGACTCTCAAATGCCTGTTCCACATAATTAGAAGAAAGTAGTGGTATTATTCAAGTTTGACATCTCTACTCATAAATGATTTTGTTAGATCTATGAAGAATGTGTCTTGGAAATAGAAAATAAGTGCTGAAGAAATGCTCTTTATGTCTGGTGGTTTTAATAAAAGGAGAAAGGGGATATGAAAGTGTTTTACCCTGAATTTTTCTTAAAAATGTGACACTTAAGCTTTCATACTTATACAAGTGCCAAAATCATTACTTAAATTCCAAGTCCATAAAAAGTTGCAAGATAGCAAAAACAATAGCACTTAGGCAAATATTGCTTCATAGTGTTTTACAACCCTTTCTAAGTGTTTTACAGAGTCAACATATTGCCCTCAATAATCGGTCCTCATTTTACTGACCTCACAAGGATGGAAGGCTGAGTCAACCTTGAACCAGTCAGGATCCAACTGCTGGCAGTTTGCAGTATTAGCCTATACTGCAATACTGCATTCTAACCACTGTGCCACCATGGCTCTTACGGTACAAGGCATACAAGTCCTTTTATAGTTCATTATGATTTTGTTTTACTGGATTTTGTTTATTTTATTTGCTCTTTCAAGCAGTGGTAGAGAACCGTGGTCCTCTTGATCAGCATTTTTCAATCTTGGTATCTTCAAAATGTTGTACTTCAACACACAGCAAGCTGATTGGGGGATTCTGGAAGCTGACTTTCAGACAAGTTGCCAAAGTTGAGAAACGCTGTTCTAGATACTTGTAAACTACACTTCTCAGCACTTTCAAACAATGAGATAAATTAGCCATGATACCCACAGTTGTAAATGTGCCATAATTGGAGGTAATTGCCCATCCTTGCTACCACATTCCCCACCACCACTTTTTTTTTTTTTTGTCTTGCAACATTACAAACAATTTTTTAAAAAGGTAACACAGCTATGGTTTTCCTTATGGGCATTTAGATTTTACAGCTATTGAAGACTATTTATTTTAATGGCTTTAGAACCGCTCAGCTCCCAAATGACCCTGGGTAGATTACATCTCAAAAATAAGAAACTATAAAATGAAGAGGGAAAGACATGTCCAGAAAAAATAGTCCCAACTTATCCATATAAAACAGTAGCAAAAGCTCAACCAATCTAACCCCAGGCCTAGGAGCAAAGCCAGATTTCCAATAAAATGTTGAACAATCAGGGAGAGCTGTATAAATTTCCAGAGAGATGTTCCAGAGTGCAGGTCTTGTGATAGACAAGATTTTAAGTGCCAGACTGATTTATCTTCAACAGGAGAAATAGTTGGGTGATCCTATATGCTAAAAGTATTAACCTCCCCCTCTCCTCCTCCTACAAGAAAACATATCCTTGGCTTTCTGACATGTTGGAAATTGTTTTAAAATCGTGATTTACTTCATTACATTACTTAGGCTAAAGTGTGAAAACAATTGAGGCTCTACTGTTGTAACAATTCAGAAGTGATCAGAAATTATACGTGTTGCATCAAAAATACATTTCTACCCCATTTATTGTTTTTCATAGGATATTAGGGTGGTATTGATTGGCCACAAATTGCAAAATTGAATCAGAGTGTCAACATATCATATATTAAACATACTGTTCCATGTATAATTCCTATACAATCCATCATGGGCCCCTGTGTACACATTAGTCAGATGCACTATCTTGTAATGGTGTATTATTGACAAAGCTGTATCCATAGTCAGGCATAACTGATCAATTGTGGATCTAGGTTTACAATCCTATCATTCATTTATCTATTCAACTTATACTACGCTGACAGCTCTGTGGCTTACAGAGGATAACGTGTAACAGTTAAATTAGGCACAATACAATCAAAAACAATAATGCCATTATGAAACCTAAAAAAAGACAGAAAAACAGCTATGAGATTTTGGGGTCTTCACTTTGCTTATGTTGGTTCTGGTAAGCCAGAGATAACAGGGTTGCTCCTTTAATACTAGTTAACATTACCACTCCTAACCCCCCTATTAAAGACTTCATAAGCTTCAATCTTCTGTAAAATCCTTTCCTTATATATCAGCCACTGTTTCTAGTTAGACTGCAGGTGAACTCATAAATATCAAGGTTATGTCCCGAAGGTGCTTTTTCAAGAGATAACTAGACATTCTGATTTTTCTTTGAAGAAGTTTCGCTTGTCATCCAAGAAGCTTCTTCAGCTCTTAAAAAAGCACCTTTGGCACAACCATGATTTGGTTGACTGAGAATCTCCATAGATAGCAAGGTTATGAGGAGTCTTTCTCCATAAAAGTACCTTCCTATTGATAAAATTAGTTCTCTCACTAAATGCACAATGGGAATGATTTGTACACAGGAGTGTCACGGCTTTGGGAATCTAAGGACACCTTTTGGGAATCTAAGGACACCAACTGTTTCTGACTGATTTCATATGATAAGAATAATAGTTTGTTTATTTTATTTATTTACATCCACCTTTGGTATTTTTATAAATAATTCAAGATGGCAAACATACCTAACACTCCCTCCTATTTTTCCCATAGCAAGATGAGGTGAGTTGAGCTGAGAATGAGTGACTGGCTCAAAGTCACCCAGCCAGCTTTCATGCCTGGACTAGAACTCACTGTCACATAGCCTGTTTGTAGTTTCTAGCTTAAACATTAGACCAAGATGGCTTGAGTTCATTACATCTAGTGGGTCTTAGAGAAGACTAGTATACATGGGTGCCAGTTATTCCCCTTTACTAAGAGCACTTTTATAACAAATGGTTAACATGAATTTAAGTTGAAGATGACATTTGCATTATTATTGAACTTGAGAAGACCAACTAAATAATGTTTGCTTTATTGAATTATGAGAGAAACAAGCAATTGATTCAGTGTCATGGCATAATAAATCATTCAGTATTAAAGTAGTAATAATATATTTTATCTTGATGGACCTTTTGATTATGGCTATCATTTGCTCATTTAAGTAAGTTAACATTTGCCCTTTTAATACATAAGAAACATTTCTGTCAGAGAGGTTATTAAATATCACAACTCTTTAAAATGTATTAATTTGGCTGCCACTAATCCATTTTTCAAAGTGCAAGAACTAATATGATTCATAGTATCTTTACTCAAACTTATTCAGTGAATCTCAATTAATTTGGTCTATGACAGTAATTTTAAAATATTCTAGGTGTTACATATCTCCGTTCTAGGTCTGAGATGTGATTCAGAGCTGACTCAGTCTTATTGAAAAAAAGGCATACAAGAAAGCCTTCCTTAGACAATACCACTTCAGGTTAAATAGCATCTTTGTGCATATTCATAGACAGCTACTACATCTAGATTAAAAAGCTTTTCTTCACTGCTAGTTTCCTTTCCATGAATAGAGTTCTGTTCGTTTTAATTTAAGATTTCTACCATTCAGTTTTGTTTAATTTAGGATTTCTATTCTATTCCCATTAGGAAAGCTTTGTTTTAAGAAAGCTTTAATTTACATATGTAAAGAAGTTTGCTAACTTGGGAAAGAACTAATAATATTGCTGAGATTGTAGCTCTAATTTTGTATAACTTCCTTACCAAATATCAGGCAGGGTCATGCAAAGCAGAGAATGTTAATAAGGATTATTAGACTTCTTCTTCAATACAGAAAAAAAATCAGAAAGAACAGTAAAATATAAGGGATGGACTTGGTGGTTTGACTCATATCCAATATCTCTTTCTACTGAATTTATACAGTGAAAGTAATGGCTATTACCCCCAGAGTTTCTGTATTTGATGATAAAAAGGAAGCAGCAGCAAACCCAATGATTCTTCCCCTTGTAGAAAATCACTTGCACATTTTATATTGTGCTATCTATGTGCTTTAGATGAAATATTTTTCATCATTCAGCAAAAACTAAGACATTCCTTGAAATTCCAATCTTTATCATTTCTTATTTTATTTTATTTTAATTTGAATATTTATAGGATCTGGGATTTTCTAATAATGAACATTTATTTGTTCAATGACTCCATTTTATCTTGCCACAGTCCAATGAAATCTTGTGAGCGTCTATGACATAAAAACATTAAAACATCTTAAGATACTTCAAACAATTTAAAACAAGATAATGTATAAAGTTTAAATAAATCAAGATAAAAATAACAATAAGGAATGACAATAATTAAAAATAGATAAAAGATTGCTAATACTCTTTAGTTAATTAGAATTTTCTCTAGAACAGCCTCATTAAAAGTCATCAAGCAGGGGAGCAGCTTGATCTCCACAGGAAATACTGGCATTGCCACTGAAAAACAGTAATAATTGTGTTATTTTTATTATTAATCCAAACAGCAATTGCACTTGGACTTATATACCACTTCACAGTGCTTTACAGCCCTCTCTACATGGTTTTACAGAGTGAGCATATAACATCCGAAATTGTTTTTCAATTGACTTGTCGATCATACCTAAAAGAAGAGCTTCAGGTTTCATTAATATTTGTATCTTAAATATTATTTGTATTGTCATTGTCATGTTTATCCAGTATTCTTTCACATATTTTCAAGACCACCATATATGATAAAATGAACCTGGATTTTGACTACATTTCCAGCATAATCCTACTATACATTTTCATTAGTCTATTTAGGATTAAGTACCAACATACATCATTTACATTGAAAGGTTCTCTTTCAAACTTTCAAACTTTAATGTAAATTTTAGACCCTTCAACCATACATTCTCCCATTTATCTAGCATTGTATTATACCCACATTTTTTTTTGCCCATTTTACCATACACTCTTTAACTTATTTATCTTCTAGATTTATCTTGGTCATCTCCAGAACATAAATTAACATCCAATTCAGGTTTAGTTTCTGTGAAAATAATTTTTTTATCAAGTTTAAATCTTTCAGAAATGTTGTAATAAATAAATCAATCACAAGCAAATCCTTCACTTACTAGTTTTTCTCTTGTCTTTATCTTAAATTCCTTTTTCAAATATCAAGTCTAGATATGTCATCCAATTATGGATGACATCCAAAATCATCTGTGTTCTATGTAGTGCTTCACAAAGTGATAGCCAAATTGGCACTTTATCAGCTAATCTTCTTTTATATTTCCATCATACACATGGAATTTATTGCCTAATAGCATGAATCTTAAAGCCAGGGTTTACTTTGTCATATCATGGTTAGATATGCTACCCAAATCTTAAATCAAATCCTTAAAGATCTAACAGCCTTGAATTTTTTTTTAAGTTATCCAATCTTTTAACCAAGCAGACAACAAATATTATAATATAATCTAAGATCTGGCAAACCCAGAAGAAGCTCCATCTTTAGAATCTTGTAGCAGCTTATATTTAATTCTTGGGGTTTTTTAATTTTACCAAATAAATTTAGATATATCTTTCTGCCACTGATTTAAAGTGGAATCTCTAATCAATATCAGTATAGTCTGAATAAAAATATCCTTCTAGGTAGTACATTCATTTTAATGACTGAAATTCTTCCCACTAACAACAAATCTAATTTTTGCCATCTATTTAAATCCAATTTTATCTCCTTCCATATTCTATATTCCATATTCACCATATCTTGATGTAATCAGATACATTCTATTTAAAAGTCCCTGAGCGATTGAATTGAATCAATTTTAGATCAAGATTTGATTGCATTATATTAAAAGCCATGCTTTAACATTATCATGTTTATTTTTGCTGTTTAGCTTTCTAGAAGAAACATATTAATTACCTTTTTAAGCTCATTTGCTATCAACAACTCAAGTAATTAGGGAAATTCTGGGCTAAATCTGCACACGTGATCAAACCATCTTATGTTGGAAATGTTTCTATTTAACAAAGCAATGATTCACAGAAGCAAACTGACATAAAGAGAAATACACCTTTGATCAGAAAAGATGGTTGGTTCATCTAAAACATTATTTTATTTGACTGGTGGTGATGGTAGATTTTTTTTTAATGCAGAAATAAAGTTACCTTTCAAAATGCAATGGAGAAATGCAAAATCTTGCCATGCCTGCTTTTATTAAACCAAAAGAATAAACCAGCACCAATATAGTTCATAAATTATTTAACAGTTATCCTTTTGGTTAATTTAAATGCAAAACAGCTTTTAGCAGTCAATAATGAAATAATGTGGCTTATGTTGATTCTTAAAGACATGTCCTGATTTGGCCAGATTCATGTGCTGTGGTAACTGAGTGTGAATTCACAACAACCTGAAACAGAACTAGCCAACTTCTGTATGTTATTATTGCTGTGTTTGCACATGTGCAGAAGTTATTAGCTATGTAATGCATTCACACCACAGGAAAATACTTTAAATTGATTGGCTGCAGGCTGACAGCTCCCTATAAAAGGGAGCTGCCTGCCTGCAACATGCTGTTAGTTTATCAGAGCCTGAATAAAGCAACTCAGGTTCATCTTAGTGGTCTGAGTCCTCTTTTGTTTCACCACACAACACTAACAATGAAGGTGGGATTCAAAAGAACAGACCAGGCAGCAGATCTCTAATCAATGGCACAGGAACACATAGACAAACCACAGAACGGCTTTGCAATCACTTTTGCACCATTCAACGTGAAAGAGGAAACATGGAGCACATTCCTACTTCAATACAATTGTTCCCTAGGTGCCAACAACCTTGAAGGACTTTCAGACAAAAATAAGCAATCCGTCTTACTGAATTATTGAAGCACCCAGATTTTTGCTATGGCGATCACCCTAGTTGCCCCACAAGGGATGAACGAAGTTTCCTGGACCACGTTGATAGAAAAATTAAGAGGACATTATGTGATCCAGCTCTCTGAGATGGCTCACCAATATGCTTTTTACCAGCGGGACCAGGCAGAGGGAGAGACCATCAGCGATTTCATTGCAGAGCTCAGGAATGCAGCCATGCAATGTGACTTCACTGACCTAGACCAAATGCTGTGAGACAGACTGGTTGTGGGCTAAGGAATTACAAATTAAGACAGAGGTTGCTGGCCAGAAGCACCCTCACCATGCAAGTGGCTATAGAAGAAGCCACTGCAGTAGAAGCCACCAGCAAGCCACAAGAAGGGAGAAAAGTGACAGCCATTCACCAGGGGGATATAGAAGATGGTCAAGCCACCAACTCAGCTGACAAAGGAGATGTCCACCTGGTCAAACCTACTAGGGAACCCAAGATTGCTTCAAAGTGTCACCTAGCCACATGTGGGGGCTGTGGCAGGAACCATGCCAGACAACAATGCAGGTATTTAGCTGCCATAAGCTGGAGATGCAACAAGAAGAGACATTTGTCCAAGGTATGCAGAGCCAACCTAGCAGGGTCAACCAACAGCTCATACCCAGCACAAAGACCAGGACAGCTGAGAAGGGGACCGGCAAGGCAATGCATGACCAAAGAAGGCTGCTTTACTATAAAACCTGGTTGAATCAAAAGGCAGCAGCAAACCTCACAGGAGCTAGACCAAGAAGATCAAAATCAGGATCACTGTACAAATTACTAAGCATCCATATGACATGGAATTGGACACAGGGTCAGCAGTGACCATAATGGTTTGGGACAAAATCAAAGAGCTCATGCCAGAAATTGCAAAGAAAAGGCAAGAGCAATACAAGAAGTACCCACCCCCATGAACAAGACAAACCTACAGGCATTTCTGGGATTCCAAAATTTCTACAGTATATTCCTCAAATAAAAACAACAGTAGTTGAACCCCTTCGTTGACTGCTAGACAAAAAAACAGCACAGACATGGAGAAAAACAGAAGACACAAAATTCAGGGGAGTAAAACAACTAATTTCCTCCCAGAGAATATTAATCCAATATAATGAACAGCTCCCCTTTCGTTGACATGTGATGCGTCACCATTTGGGGTCAGAGCAGTGTTCAGCCACAAACTACCCAATGGCTGAGAAGCACCAATCACATTCTTCTCCTGCACATTGTCCACAGCTGAACAAAATTACAGCCTGCTGGACAAAGAAGCCCTAGAAACAATGGCTGGAATCAAGAAATTCCATGAATATCTTTATAGTAGGAAATTCCAACTCATCACAGACCACAAAGCCCTCCTATAAATCATTGCAGGAAACCATCAAACACCTCAAGTCTTGTCACTACAAATGACAAGATGGATAGAATTCCTGGCTTCCTATAGCTACAAACTAATACACAAACCCGGAACCAAAATAGCACATGCCGACGCACTAAACAGATGCCCCCTTGAAGCAAGAGTCAAAGACCCAGCACCAGTTTCAAAAGTACTAATGATAGAGCACCTGCCAGAAAGCCCACTGACAGTGACAGACATCGTGAAGGAAAACAGAGCAGACAGAACTCTATTGGTAATCCACAGATGCAAGGGCTGGCTGTTTTGAACTCCACAAGGTGTGGAGTTTAAAAAATTGAGCAGCAGACAGCATGAAATCTCAACACCACGTGGCTGCCTACTCTGGGGAAACTATGTCATCATCTCCACCATGCTGCAGAAAACCATCCAAAGAACATTCCACGAGGGGCACCCAGGCATTGTAAGGATGAAAGTGCTCACAAGGAGCTACATTTGGTGGCCGGGGATCGATGGACATAGAAAATTGGGTCAAGCTCTGCTGACCATGCCAAGAGTCAAGATCAGCCCCACCATCAGCCCAGCCCACACAATGGGAAAACCCAAAGAAACCTTGGTCCAGAATACACATTGATTTTGCTGGACTGGTGCAAGGACACATGCTATTCATCATCATAGATGCATATTCCAAATAGATTGAGGTACAGAAAATGTCAAACACCACAACAGAAGCAATAATAGCCACACTCAGAAGGCTATTTGCAACCCATGGTCTGCCAGATATCCTCATCTCAGACAATGGGATGCAATTCACAACCCATTTTGAGGAATATCTGGCAAGACAAGGAATTAGAAATGTTCTCATGGCTCCATTTCACCCTGCTGGGAATGGGATGGTGGAATGAGTGGTGAGAACAATGAAAGAAGCCCTTCTTTAGGACCAGGATACTTAGAAGAAAAAATAAACCGGTTCCTCCTAGCACAACACACTATCCCAGTGGCCACAACAGACCAAAGCCCAGCCAAACTATTAATGGGCTGCGAGCTAAGAATCAGACTAGACAGACTCTACCTGAACCAAGAAGAACAACAAACCAACAGAGCCAACCCCAGGACATTTAAAGAGCAGGGGGTGTTGTACGCAAAGAGCTACATGGGCAAACCCTTGTGGATCCCAGGGAAAATTATTAGAATTATGGGACCCTGGTCTTATGTCATCTCCCTGGAAGATGGCAGGGAGTGGAAAAGACATATAGACCAACTTCAGAGCAGACTAGGGGCTGCCAGTAAGAACCGGGAAGGGAGGAGAGACCAAACTGATAGTGAAACAACATCTGTCTCTGGAGAAAACTCAACAGAGCTGCTAGAGAAACCCACTGCTGAAGTAAGAAAAGAAACAGCAATGTTCCTACTTGGTGCTGCCACCTGAAAAAATGGGGTTGCACCTGGTGCAGAGGCCCAACAGCCGCAGGGAAGACAAGAAATAGAGAGAGCTCCAGAGGCGACTGACAGTGAACACGCAGCAGAAATAAGACTAGGCATGTGCAGATCAGAAAGTGAGCATTGTCGGCCAGCCTATCTGAGCAAGTATGCATGCCAAATAGCTATGTGGATTGTTGGTGCCACCCAGGCAGGAATGGGTGCTGTGTTTGTACATGCACAGAAGTTATTAGCTATGTAATGCATTCCCACCATGGGAAAATACTTTGAATTGATTGGCTTCAGGCTGACAACTCCCTATAAAAGGGAGCTGCCTACCTGCAGCATGCTGTTAGTTGATCAGAGCCTGAATAAGGCAACTCAGGTTCATCTTACTGGTCTGAGTCCTCTTTTATTTCACCACACAACAATTGTTGCTAATCTGACCAAGTTAGTTGCATTGAGAAGAGAAGAACTTTAAATTGGATGGCAAGATAGGCACTTTTTTTCACATAAAATTTATAGGTGAGGTAATCCTGCGTTCATTCATTGTTAGAAATAGCTGTGTTGTTCATAGTGGTTAACTATAGATATTAAATTGTAATCCTTGTTTTGTGACTGTCTTGTTTAGTAACTGTTCACATTTTTCCATGATGAAGAAGTAACTTTATAATGAATCTTCACATTTACAACTTTTGCAGATCTGCTAAAGCAAAGGAAAGCTGGATGAAGCTAATAAACACAATTACAGTGTTGTGTAGCAATGCTTCAGTTAATGATCAAGTTGCCAGTGCAACTTGTGGGCAACAAACAAGGATTACCTGTAACAACAATTATTCTGTCAAAAACTTGTTTTTTATCCATAGCTCAAGCACTGAAATTACAGCAAAATCAATCTAATTCCTCTACATTGTCACAAATTCTATCCCACTACATATCAAAGCATGGATGTACAGTACACTCTCATTCTTCTTTAACACAATTAAACAAAACACAATTATGCCATATAGTCAGAGGTGGGATTCAACCAGTTCGCAGCTATTTGCTAGAGCCAGTTATTAACTTTCTAAGCAGTCCGGAGACTGCTGGTTCAGCTGGTCATTAGGGCAGAGAACCAGTTGTTAAATACTATAAAGATCATGTAATTGGGAAGAACCATTTAGGACAGGGTTTCAACCAGTTCTGGTCTGTGGCCTCTTAAGAACTAGGCCACACAGATAAGCAAAATTTCATCCTGCATATGCGGAATCTAAGTAGTATGTAAAACCATGAATGAATGAATGTCCATGAAGGCAGGCTTCTACAAGAGTCTTTTCAGACAGAGAGTTGCCTCCAACAGATTTAATTTAGCTTTGTTAACTAATTTCTTAGGGAAATCTTATTTCAGTTTTGACTGGAATATACAATTCTAAGATAAAACCAGGTAATGTAATTTCATACAATCCCAATTAGCCTTTATATAATTTGGGGTGGTGGTGGTAGATTATGTCCTCCCTTTCTTGTTTTTTCAGCATGAAAAGTCTCCAGGTCCATCCACAGGGCTGAAAACTAATTGTGCTGACATAAATTTTATTTGTCCTTGAGTTTGTTTTGTTTCTAGTAAGCAGCTACATAAGAAGATTTCCTTTCCTTTGAACATGATTTTCTGATTCTCTCCCCACAAATTCTTAGCTAAAGACATGAAGGACTCTGGCAGGCAATTGGGATTCAGCTTTTATTAATGTAGTTTGAAAGCTTGAGTGACAAGAAGCAGGTTATGCTACACAAGTAAATATGAATAGGTCAGATAAAGGTGCTTCCCAGGTGGTAGTTTTGTTTTTTTGTGACCCTCATGTGGATGTATTAGCTGGGGAAGCATAATACCCACTAAACAGAAACATCTGGACAGGCATAGATTTGTTTTTCTCATAATAAACAATTTACCCTTTCCTGAACAACTGAGAATACTTGAATATTACAATTTATATGAAGACTTTCCAAGTTACATGTTTTAATTGGAGCAGAACCTTTTCTTTTTAAGTCTGCATAGTGAATGAGAGTGAAGCCAAATGAGCAGCTTTTAAAAAACAACAACCTGTGACCAAACTTTAAAAACAAATGCAAAAAAAAAGCATACTATTTTTAGTGGCGGAACTCATAGCATGCACGTCTCTGAAAACAATGAATTTTTCTTCTCTCTGAAGTATTGTGTGTGTTCTTTTTACGTTTTAGTACAAAAAAAAAACCTTTGTGGTTCATTCAAATATTAAGACCGGACCATGATTTTCTTTCATTGCCTGCTAAGAAGTTTCCTTCTTTGAAATTTGGCTAGTTATGCCAATCTTCATACCAAGCCATTGTTCTTTCTGTCATGTTGACAGAGAACAAAATCCAGACTTGTTTTCATTCATTCTGAAGTCTTGCCCCAGGATATATATATGTTTTGCTACTACCAGATTAGCTGAGTAAAGCTTAAAGACTGTGCTTAGAAGATGTAAATTATCTTGAACTAATGTAACTGTGATAGTATCAATGCCTAATTAATTCTGTCATGGGCTATGTGTTGTTGAAATTGCACCATCCATCAATTATAAATAGTTCAGCTGTTGTAATATCCTGAAGTAAAAAGTAAAGTTTTTGTTCTCAAAATCAGCATTATCCAGGACACAGGCCTTCAATTTGTCTATGGGCACTTAAAACAAATGGCTGCTATAGGGGGAAGCTTACAAATAGTGCCAATGGTACAATTTGAAGGAAAACTATCGGGCCCAGACATTGGGTCCTTTTTTAGTAAATTTGTATCGGGGTTAGGGAGGGGGTTGAATAAATGGGGGTTAGGGGATCCCCCAACTGAGGTTAAGGCTAGGCCGAGGGTTGGACGCGTCGGGGAGGTTTTGGATTCCGGGGATGAGGTGCAATTTATTAGCACGGTCGGTGGGAGGGGCAATTATGGCGG
>JAEANM010002996.1:2020-23247 GCA_017656035.1 Myanophis thanlyinensis | reverse complement strand
GGCTTTTTATATTTGCTGCGACTTCAAATTCCTGCGCTTCCCATTGGCTGGTGGGCCAGCCAATGGGCATCGACGTCTCGACAGCCAATCAGCTGTCGGGTCATCCGTTCAAGATGGCGGACCAGTGTGTAAACTCTGGCCGCGCATGTGCAGTATACAACATTTTGTTCAATACACGCTAATACAATACCATGAACAAGAGTTCAGAGAAGTCCAGCAGACAAATGTTTTGTTTTCTCAGGAATTAAATTACACTGAGGTCAATGGGTCAGAACCCCTAGTGTTATTCTTCCTTTTGCCAAAGAACTATGGAAAGCCTAAACCTGCGGGTATATGTTTTCCAATCAATAACTTGGCAGTTAGAAACACTGTAAAGTAACCTGGATAAGAAAAGCATTGCCTGTCATTCCAAATCTTTGCTTTCCCCCTCTAGGATTTATAATAGTAGGAAGGTGGACATTAACCAGTTTTAACTCTCTTCTGATGATGATTATCTGCCTGACTGAAGAAGCAACTGAGGGAAGAGTCCAGCTTCAACACCCCATGCTGAAGGGATTGGCTTTCGTTTCAAATGTTCCACTACCACCACAACCTTAGCATTTCATCTGTTTTCTTTCCTAAATTACTTGATTCCTTAAAAAATACATCCTTTTCTGTTTCTTTGAAACCTTGCCCAAAAAGCCTTTGCCTCTTGGGGTCTGCATACATAAGGCAGAGAAAAATGATCAGATTTTTCTTTACACAGTAAGAAACAGGGAGGAGGGCTGGGTTGTGATGTTTCCAGGTCTAAGTTGACTTTTTGCTGCATTCTCCCTGCTAGATTTGTTTTTTTTTTTAACACACAGGCCTAGGTTTTGTTTTTTTTTAAAAAAAACTATTAATATAAGGATCCAGCATAAGATCTAATGTATGTTTTGGAACTCAGGAATTATAGTAAGAGTTAAGTATTACTTTGGCAACGGCGTCAGTGGAGTACAAGTATCCACTCTCTACTGCAATCCAATTCAAAATGGCCATTTTGATGCCCAACAACCAGCTACAATAGGAAAAAGGCAGATCCCAAACCTATCAAACATTGCCATTAAAGCATCTTAGATCAAATAGATGACAAACATTCTGTTTTGAAATAAGGAAAAATACCAGTTTAAACTGGATCAGTTATAAAAATCAAATAGATAGATAGATAGATAGATAGATAGATAAACGTGACTGTAAGCTACTTCTGCTATGGACTGGAAAAGAGACAAAACAATGTCATAAAGACAAATCAGTAGAAGCGCATGTCATACATTGGTTAGAAAGACATGATGGTGAACCCTATAAAACCACTGAAGCCCCACTCTCTGGCCAACACTTTGTCACCCACTTCTCCTTTGTAGTCCTTTTCTTTTGTACAGATTAGTTGTACAGATTATTTTGTACAGCTTGTGTGACTAAGACAGACAAGGAGAGAGATTCTGGTTGTATGTGTTGATTAAAACTGCTACTAGTAATGTTTATATTATTTGTTTATCTATGTACAGTTACTTTGTTATCACTACTATGAGTGAGTGGAGTGCACTTCAGAAAAGGCAAATTAAACTTTACCAAAACAACAATTGTCAGGTTCCTGCTCACATAGTGACAAAACACCATGGAAAAATAAAATCTTTTTTACAGAATTTTGAACTGTAGAGTGGGAAATTCTAGAACTTCTATTTGCTGTTAGGATTTTGAAAACATAGAAGGAAAATAGTTTTCTGGAATAGTGCCACTTTATTGCTAAGAAAAACCTTAGCAGCAACACTAATGATTTCTACTGAACTCTTGATAAGAAACAATGGAATACTGATGGAATTAGGCTCATCTCCAATTTACATAGAATGTCTGTGGTATTATTGAGCTCTATTATTGACTTTTCCCTTATTAGTATTGCCTCATACACTTACTTAGGCCTATACCTCTGCCATCAGGAATCAGTTTCATTCCACCTTTGTTAAGATAGGCAATATTTCTTTTCTTTTTGGTATGGAAGGAATTAAAAGGCTTTGTCCTATGAAATAAATCTTTCTTTAAATCTGGTTTAGGATTATGTTAATAGAACTGGATCAATTTCTTTCATGTCTACAAGGATTGACTTTGTATTCAAAGGAACTAAAACAAACTTTGCTGTCATCCATCAATGACCTCCAATGCTGGAATTCAGGTATGCATTCAACTGTCATCGGTAAGTAGAAAAAGGTAGCATTCACTTAGGGTAATTTGCTTTCTCTTACAGCCATCAATTACTAAGATTACAAGTTTATATACACATACAACAACAAAATAGATCTTGTTCAGAGGGCAACAGAACAGGACAGGACAGGACAGAACAGAATAGAACAGAACAGAATCTGGAAAGGACCTTGGAGATCTTCTAGTTCATCTCCCTCCTCAAGCAGGAGAACCTATACCATTTCAGACAAGTGAGTGTCCAGTCTCTTCTTAAAAATCTCCAGTGATGGAGTGCCCATGATTTCTGGAGTCAAGCTGTTCCACTGGTTAATTGCCCTCACTGTTAGGAAGTTTCTCTTTAATTCCAGGTTGCTTCTCTCTTTGATTAGTTTCCAATGATTATTTTCATTGTTTCATTGTTTTCATATAATCCATCAGTACTACTAAAAAAATTGCTTGAATTACTACTAAAAAAATGTATGCCCACATCTTAGCTGACTGCTTAGAAAGCCTACTTACTTAGAAACCTATTTGCTTTGAACAACCCATTCCCATTAACCTTTAAAAAGTTCAAATGGGTTCCAAATTTACAAAATTGTTCTTTGTTATTGTTTTTGTCCAATCTGAGTTGAGAAGACACAGTCAGATAAGAGCTCAGAAAGTCAGCCAACTATGTAGCTCAATAAACCATTAGTTATTACTTCTTGTCAGAGTCATATCTTGTGCAAGAAAATGCAAGGAACACTAGTAAAAGGAAGATTAGAAAATAGATATTCACAATTTATATCCTGTCTTTCTGCTCACATGGTATATTGGAAATGCTCATCTGTGCACTTGTTCTGTGAAGGTGAACAATGATCTTGAGGTCAAATATGCTCACCATGGCTTACTGCTCTTCTAATGCCTGAAAGGTATCTCATCAAAAGGTGGTTCTCAGTAGCCCCTCTTATTTGAAAGGTTTTTAAATTATAGGAGATAGAGGAAGCTATCATGCTTGTCTTTTGTATTTTCTCCCTTCTCCCTGTCTTGGCCTCACCCTTATAAAGTCCCCAGTGTGTTTTACAATCCCATGAAGGGCTCTGCAATTCCAACAACTGCACAATATGCATAAATACAGCTTTCTCCAGATCAATATCCTCAAGTAATCAAGTATTAAGGATTCAAGGCAAACAATTTTGCAATTAATTCTTGATGTAATTTCCTGTTTATTCAATGGTGGAGATACAATCATTAATAATACTGTAATGACTCAACAGTAGTAAGACAACAAACATACCCTTCACATGCTTAAATACATGTCTTCACCTTATATCTCAAGAAAAAAAATGCAAATTCATATACCTGGTTAACATGTCATAACAGAAAAATAAGTGCCTTGTATTGCATTTTAAATTTGCAGTAGCTAAAAAAGTATATTCTCTACTGATGAAAAAAGACCTTTGAGTCAGGAGTAGGATTGTCAAGTGTTTACTGTACTGAAACTTAAGAAGTCTCCTTTGCAAAGATTCTGCAAGAAATATTGGATTCCACCAGTGGTGGAATTCAATCTTTTAACTACCGGTTCTGTGGGCATGGCTTTGTGGGCATGGCTGGGGGAGTCATGTGACTGGGTGGGAAATTTCTGTAAGCAGGGTAATAAAGATTAGGCTAGAAACAGCACCAGAATGGTTTTTTCCTGCCTTCTTAAAGGATTAACTCTATAAAGTGGAAAAAACAAAAGGCAGTTTCTTCTAACAACCGGTTCTCCAAACTGCTTAGAAAAATTACTACTGGTTCTAGCGAATCTGCTAGAACCTGCTGAATTTCACCTCTGGATCCCAGGCATGCTTAATCAATCAATAATAAAAATAATCCAGCATACTTTACAAGATCAGAGGCAAGAAAACCAACAGGATGACATCCCAAGCTATACTAGCAATTTGGGGATCCAAAACACTTCTTACCCCATAAACAAAAGAATGCCTGCCAGAAAAAAATAGCTGACTTGCTGGGCTGACATTTATTGTCTTTTTATATTATAAAAGGCAATAGCAACTTTCATCTTTTTTATTTAATTGTTGGCAAGGAAACGTCTGTCAAAACTGCTTAGATTAAAAACAAGATAGGGAAAGGTTTGAAAAGGAATGATATAGGTCTTCTGACCCTGAAGGAATTTTTTCAGAACTTGTAAGAATATCAAGCTGTCCACTCATTTCAACCTGATGGTGGGGCTGGATATGGGAAGGATTCTTTTTTTTTTTTAATCCAATGTTGAGTTCATGTTACATGAGAAGCAAGAGTTTATAGAAGTATACACTGTGTGCACAATTATTAGGCAAGTGAGTATTTCAGCCATATCATCATTTTCTGTCTCGAAGCTGTATAAATCTGAATGCTTAGTGGATATAAGTATATCAGGTGTATTTGTGTAATGAGGGAGGGTGTGGCCTAAGGAGATCAACACCCTATATCAAGGTGTGCATAATTATTCGGCAGCTTCTTTTCCTCAGACAAAATGGGCCAAAAAGAAATTTAACTGATTCTGAAAAATCAAAAATTGTAAAAAGTCTTTCAGAGGGAAGCAGCACTCTTGAAATTGCTAAGATATTGGGGTGTGATCACAGAACCATCAAACGTTTTGTTGCAAATAGTCAACAGGGTCTCAAGAAACATGTTGAGAAAAAAAGATGCCACAGATTTGAGAAGAATCAAATGTGAATCTACCAGGAACTCATTATCCTCCAGTGCTGTTATATTTCAGAACTGAAACCTACCTGGAATGCCCTGAAGTACAAGGTGTTCAATGCGCAGAGACATGGCCAAGATAAGGAAGCCTTAAACCCAACCACCACTGAACAAGACAGATAAATAGAAACAGAAAGACTGGGCCAAGAAATAACTGAAGTCAGAGTTTTCAAAGGTTTTATGGACTGATGGGATGAGAGTGACTCTTGACAGATCAGTTGGATGGGCCTGTGGCTGGATCTGTAACAGGCACAGAGCTCAAGTTTCCATAGGGAAAGCCTCAGAGAGTGTCTCTGTGGGTGAGAGAGGGAAATAGTGATGGGATTTATCAAATGGAGCCATGATGGCTGTTGTATCTTCGCTCTGGACTTTCCTCTTAAGAACATTTTGTAATATTTCAGGCTGTGAAAAACAAAACACTGAAGTCTGAAAATAGCAACATTTTTTCTTCATTTAAAAACAACAGCATAATGAATGCATTTTTTAGAAAATGATTTTAAAGACTAAAAAATAAAGTATTCATTTCAGTAAACATTTCATAGGATATAGTTTTGGGAATCGAATCCTCTTCCAGATATGACGAATTAAATTATTACAAGGTATAATATTTTAATACATATTAAATGCCTGTACTGGAATTTTAAAAGTGAAGTGCGCAAATCAATATTTACTATTCTCACCAACAAGTTAATTATTAGCCAATCTGGATTTATTAACAAAGGTGAAAATATTTCAGCATGAAAAAGTTTATCTTGCTCTAAATGTTGATTACCTAACATCAACCTTCATATGACATTTAAAACTTAAATTGCCATTGTTTTAACCAGAAGGTAGCAGTATCCAACTTACAATCAGTTTTTTGTTAGAATGTATTTCTTTATAGATTTTAAAAATGTGTATGTCCACCCATATTATATAAAATAATCTTAATGAATGACAAAGTTCCCTCTCTCAACCCACCCCACCCCATTTTTTTTTTAAATCAAACTTTGTTTTTATCCAGAATGGATTATTTTGCATTTTGTTATCCCCAAACAATTGCTTTTGAAAAGGAAGTACCAATGAATTAAATGACATATAGACATATAGTGTTTTGAGAAACACAAAACATCAACGACCATGGCAAGTAGCTAATGAACAACAGATTACTTATCAGCAAATTGCTAAATGATGCTAAACAAATCTAATCCTTTATGATTGGGATTGTAATAGTTTTTCATCCTAAGGATTTCTGAAAAACTGAATATTAAAACCCTCATCTGTCACAGACAAACTTAATTTAGAAAAAAAAAAAAAGAAAGATTCTAGGTGTTTCATCTTCCCAAATAAATTTATAGATTTATAAAATATAAAATTATTTTAAAAAATATTTTTGGGAAAAAAATAGACAAAAAGTGTTAAAACTTATGCAAACCTAAATAATTATTTTCATTTTAATTACATTAAAGAACCATGGTAACATAGTGATTAGTATGCAGTATTTCAGGCTGCTGATTGACAGCAGTTCTATACTCACTGGCTAAGAAGATATAAAATTCCATTGAAGTATGAAAACAGCATTCTATTGATCATTTTTTATCAATTCCATATTAAAGAGTACTGTGAAATAATAAATGAAAACAAGTTACCAAATGTACTGTTACAAATTTAAAAGTTTATTGCAAACAATACTTAGGATCACATTTTATTTATTTATTGAACTTTTTTTCCTTCCTAAAGGAATTTTCTTTTTATATTCCAAAGACTCAATTCAACCTTCTAAATTGTCCAGGACTCCTTTCATTTCCCACTAGTGGTACATGTGGTCATATATTTTAAATTATCATTAAGTCATTTTTAAAAATCATGAACAAAAGTAAAATTAAATCTGCATTAATACATAATGCTAAGTTGTAATTTTTTTTCTAGCATGGTTCTCTATATAATGCTAAACGATAATGTGGTTCATCACACATAAGCCAAAAACAAATCCCATTTTATATTAGAAGGATAACCTTTAAAATGCTCAAAGAACAAAAATGGTGGTAAGGATGATTAATCTAAAGAGAGGTTGGTTAGCTAGTTGGTGGATTAAGTAGGTGCCTTCTGTAAGTGACTTTTAGTATTGAATGAAATTGAGTGTTGATATCAGGCTAAACAGATGTGTCTTGTAGTGATGGTTGATGCTGTTCAAAATGCATGAATTGCCAACAAGAAGTTGGGAGAAAGATATATTTACATTTAGTGATGATGGACTCAAGTTGAGACTGATGGGACTTTGTTGGCCTGAAGTCAACAAAGCAAACATGAAGAGCAAACATGAAGGGCATAAGATGGGATTAGTTGAGGAAGATGGACTGACATATTGGTGCATAGTCCTGTCTTACAAGCCAACTGCTCCTCTAGAAAATATTCATTTATACTATGACATAGATGAATCTGCAACCCTGGTACGTATTTCTCCGATATGTTTGGGAATGTATTCCTACCAGAAATATGCCCTTTTACCTTCTCTATGTTTGAGAAAGTGGTAGGAAACTAGCTACAAAAGATGCTAGAGGAAGCGGAGTCCCCCCAACCCGATCAGGATTCAGATTCAATCATATAACAGAAATAGAGCTGGCCATTCTGGTCAATGATCAAATCAAGTCAAGTCAAGTAGGTTTTATTGTCATTTCAATAATATACAGTACAGAACACAGTGAAACGAAACAACGTTTCCCCAGGTACCAAGGTGCTACATCAGACAACATAGATTAAAAAAAGAAAATGAGCAGGACACAGAACTACACATAGCTCTAAACTAAGAACTTAGAAAAAAGCTAAATACACAAGTATTTATGGTTCCAGTTTCTTTGTGTTGAGGAGTCCGATAGCTTGTGGAAAGAAACTGTTACACAGTCTGTTTGTGTGGGCCCGAATGCTTCTGTATGTCTTTCCAGATGGCAGGAGAGTAAAGAGCGTCTATGAGGGGTGTGTGTGGTCAGCTACAATGTTTCTGGCTTTACAGATGCAGTGTGTGGTGTAAATGTCCATGACAGAGGGAAGAACAACCCCAATGATCTTCTCTGCTCTCCTCACTATTCACTGTAGGGTCTTGCGATTGGAAACTGTGCAATTCCCAAACCAGGTGATGATGCAACTACTCAGGGTGCTCTTGATGGTCCCTCTGTAGAAGATTGTTAGGATGTGTGGTGGAAGCTGTGCCTTCCTCAGTTTCCTCAGAAAGTAAAGACGCTGCTGGGCCTTCCTTGTTATGGAACCAGTGTTGAGGGACGAGGTGAGATTCTCCACCAAGTGAATACCAAGGAATTTGGTGCTCTCTACGATCTCCATAGAGGAGCCATCTATGTTCAGCGGGGAGCAGTTGTGTTGTGTCCTCCTGAAGTCCTGAAGTGGGAAATGATATTCCCACCTTTATATCCCCTTAGAACTCTTGGCAGCATGCATGGTCATAGTCACCTTCCTCCTGTTAGAATACATTTACCTTGACATGAAGAAATATGATTTTTTATGAAATTATGAATTTTTTATTATTATATTTGTTAATTATACTTTTTATTTGGAGAGATATTTGTATATCTGACTATATATGATTTGATCAATGATATGTGATGTTATTAAAAATATGGAAAAAAATAAAAAAATTATTTCCCCCCAAAAAAGAATACGTTTACCTTGAAGTATGTTTAGCCTTAACCCTCCTTGTATTTTGTAAAGCTGTATTTCTCAATTTGCCTTGGCTGACTGAAGAATTCTGGGAGTTGAAGTCAAGTTGTCATGGTTGAGAAACACTGAAAAGCCACAAGGATTATTCTGTTCTTTGCTATTGATTTGGGATTACTGTGGGATAACTGGCCTTTTTTTTTTTTTTTTGGTATTGTGCTTTAATTGTCTGTTTTAAAATTTTTGGTTTTAGGCATTTGTGGTACATATTCCAGGTAGCCGGGGTGGATTATACAAGAATGTTAAATAAGTATTATTATATAATATCAAATCTGTCCTGAAAGGCAGATCTAAATTCACTCTTGAT
The DNA here is from genome assembly GCA_017656035.1 of Myanophis thanlyinensis. Taxonomy (NCBI): domain Eukaryota; kingdom Metazoa; phylum Chordata; class Lepidosauria; order Squamata; family Homalopsidae; genus Myanophis; species Myanophis thanlyinensis. Next base: position 14,318 of record JAEANM010002996.1, on the reverse strand, counting down.
AACTGAAAAAACTCCCTTGCTCACCCTATCTCCTATTAGTATACTTTCCAAATGATTATATCTTCTCTTAGGCAGTTTAAATACACACATTTTCCTTGCTGCCATAGAAAGTTTGTTTCTTATTCCTTATCATATTTCACAATAAATGCAGTGGAGCAAGGGAGCCAAAGAGATATGGTCTTTTAGAATGCGAAATAAGCTGTGTGCACTATAAGACTCCAACAAAACAAATTACTGAGCCTACAGCCTCTCAAAGGCTTCTTGTTTCAAATCTTGGCAGTCTTCCCCCAAATATTAGAAGCCTTTGATTTTTTTTGAATTCAACATAAATATTTTTGCCTGGCCGTTCCAGACTCAGGGCAAAAGTCATGAATTTTTGAATTATTTGTGCTTCAAAACTCTGAGCACAGCATACTATTCTAAGCAACTGCAACAATCACAGATGATAATGGCCATACTAATGAAAATGAAACTAACAGAAAACAAAACATTTAGTAATAGTATAATGACAAAATTATCCTATGCATTCTGTTCAAAGGAAAATTAATAGTGAAACAAGCTCTCCCTTACTCTGAATTCTGCTTACAAATTTCTAGACCATAGGTACAATTTATCCTCAACTTCCACAGGATATGTTTCCACAGGATATGCTCATTTCGCACAGAATAGTACATTGACGTCTTTAAAATGCTTTTTTAAAACATCAGAGTAATTATACTACTATCCACTGGAACCATAGTGTCCTTTTCAATCCATTTGAATGTTTCCATAGATAAACATCTTCAAAATAAGCTGTGGTGTTTCTTGATATATAAACTGATTCCAGCAACTTTTTACAGAGATTTCAAAGAAGGTTGCATTCTAATTTAGTTTTATTATTATATCTTTTACTCATAAAACCCATCATAGCCTCATGATTGCACTGGTTGAATAGAATAATAGTCATGGCATATAAAGGTAAAGGTTCCTCTTGTACATGCGTTCCCAACTCTAGGGGGCTGTGCTCATCTTTGTTTCTAAACCAAAGAGCCAGCACTATCTGATGATGATTCCATGTTCAGGTAGCCGGCATGACTAAATGCTGAAGGTGCATGGAGCGCTGTTACCTTCTCACCAAGGTAGTCCCTATTTTTCTACTTGCATTTTTTTATATGCTTTTGAACTGCTAGGTTGGCAGAAGATGGGACAAGTAATGGGAGCTCACTCCGTTATGTGACACTAGGGATTTGAACCGCTGAACTGCCAATCTTTTCGTGAATTTTCCTCAGACTCAATAATAAATGAATATTAGGTTGCTCAAAGTTAAGGCTGAGTTCTAAGAGAATTGATATTGAAGTCACCCTACTAACATTCACTTATTATAGCAAATGTTTTTCTTTATGCAAAAAAGTAAAGAAGAAATTTCAAGGGGAAAGAGAACTAATTATAGAGTAAAAAGAAGCAAATCTGCTGATTTTTTAAAATAAATTTTAAAAGTTTCATCTGACTAGCTACTGGGTTTGTATGCAATCATGTGACTGAAAAAATTGGATTGATAAAAAAGGATTCCATGAGATAATTAGTGGTAAAATGGAAAAACAATTAAGAGAATAACAGAATAACAGAAGGGACCTTGGAGATCTTCTAGTCCAACCCGCTGCTCAAACAGAAGACCTTATACCAGTCCAGACAAATTGCTGTCCTGCCTCTTCTTAAAAGCCTCCAGTGATCCACAACTTCTGAAAGCAAACTGTTCCACTGCTTAATTGTTCTTACTATTAGAAAATTTCTCCTTAGTTCTCTTAGGTTGGTTCTCTCCTTGATTAGTTTCCATCCATTGTTTCTTGTCTTGCCTTCTGGTACTTTAGAGAATAGGTTGAATCCCTCTTCTCTGTGGCAGCCCCTCAAATATTAGAACACTGCTATCGTGTCACCCCAGTCCTTTTTTCATAGACTAGACAAACCTGATTCCTAGAACTGTTACTCATATATTTTAGCCTCCAGCCGCCTAATCAGATGGAAGAGCTTATTAATTTATGGGAAACAAACTAAAGCATAGACAAAACTATCACTTCATAAGGAATACCCTTGGGACCCGGGTACTTACGGGACCACCTGTTGCCACCGTCAGCCTCCAGTCGACCGGTGCATTCCCACAGGGCAGGCCTCCTCGGGGTTCCATTGTCGGGACGATGTTGTTTGACTGCCCCGAGGGTACGAGCCTTCTCTGTGGCTGCACCCTCCCTATGGAACGAACTGCCCCCAGAGATTCGGACCATTGCAGACCTGTGGACCTTCCAGTGTGCATTAAAAACCCATTTATTTCAGCAAGCTGGTCTAGCCTAACATGTAACAGGGTTTTAATTTTAAATTCTGTTGATTTTAGTGATCTATTTTAGTGTTTTTTTTTAAATTAACCTTTAATTGGCCCTTCATTTAATCCTTTTAATTGTATCTTAACTTTTATGTACTTGTTTTATATGGCTGTGAACCGCCCCGAGTCTCTTGGGAGGGGGGGCGGTATAAAAATTTGTGAAATTAAAATTAAATTGTGAAATTCAACATTCTTTTCCAGCTATCAAGTTCTTTTCCAGCTATGAAGAAATGTGTGTGTTTTAGATGGCCTATTTATTTAATGAACTAAAAGAAATTCCCAACCTTTCCTATAAAAATGGCTTGTGAATTTATTTATTAAATAGACATGAAAGGTTGGATATAGATCATCATGGAGGAAATCTATATGGTTGCTAATGATAAAAAAAACCATATGGCACATAATCAAACAAACAATCTGTAAAATACTGTATTCCATTTATCTTTGCGTGGCTATATTGTTCAGAGCTGAGTTAAAACTGAACTGCCAGTTAAAAGAAAAACAAGCAAACTTAAGATTTGGGTTTAAAAAAAAAAGCTCTTGACTACACAATGGTTCACAAGTAAGTCCATTCTGCTATTGGATTTTTCTTTCTAATTTGACATCTCTCCCTTGTTTTTAAAGAAGTTTGTGAATGTTGGGAAGGAAGGGAGGCAAGATAAGCTCATGCTGTTCAAGTCAGAATTCATTCAACTTGGAGAAGTAGGCCATATATTCAGTTATTAACACAAGGAATAGAAACAAGAAGTGTTTGATGCAATCATTGCTGACAACTGTAGTAGCTAAATGAATCTACATGGGCCCAAGGAGTTGTGTACAGCAGATCATAACTGAGTGGGTCAGAAAATTTCCAGAAGGATAAATCTAAATCACACTTTATATCTAATAAATGTATTATGTCCTAAGGTTTAATGATCTATAATCCACGTCTATCAAAAACTGGTGAAGTATTTTACCATTGTCCATTTATTCTTTTTTGTTTACTTTTCACCAGCATCTTGAACTAATAACTTGATAACACATGCAATACTGAATACAGAATAACAGAGTTGGAAGGGACCTTGGAGGTCTTCTAGTCCAACCTCCCACTCAGGCAGGAAACCCTATAGCATTTCAGAGAGATGATTGTCTAATCTCCTCTAACAAACTTCCAGTGTTGGAGCATTCACAACTTCTGGAGGCAAGTTGTTCCACTGATCAATTGTTCTAACTGTCAGAAATTTTCTTCTTAGTTCTAGGTTGCTTCTCTCCTTGATTAGTTCCATCCATTCCTTCTTGGCCTGCCCTCAGGTGCTTTGGAGAAAAGCATGACTCCCTCTTTTTTGTGGCAACCCCTGAGATATTGGAACATGTCACCTCTAGTTTTTCTTTTCATTAAATTAGACATAACCAATTCCAGCAACCATTCTTTATATGTTTTAACCTCCAGTCCCCTAATCATCTTTGTTGCTCTTCTCTGCACTCTTTCTAGAGTCTCAACATATTTTTTTACATTGTGGCAACCAAAGCTGGATGCAGTATTCCAAGTGTGATCTTACCAAGGTATTATAAAGTAGTATTAACACTTCATATGATATTGATTATATCACTCTGTTAGCCTAGGACTGCATTTTTTGGGCAGTTGCAGCTATTATACTATGCAATTCAAGGTGCTGGTTCTCACCTTCAAGGCACTCCATGGCTTGGGACCCGGGTACTTACGGGACTGCTTGTTGCCACCATCAGCCTCCGGCCGACCTGTGCGTTCCCACAGGGTGGGTTTCCTTGGGGTTCCATTGTCTGGACAGTGTCATCTGGCAGTTCCAAGGGTTCGGGCCTGCTCTGTGGGGACACCCTCCCTTTGATCCGGACCATCACAGACCTATGGACCTTCTGGCACGCATTAAAAACCTATTTGTTCCAACAGGCCGGTCTGGCCTAGTACTATCAGTTGGGGGTTTTAAATTAATTTTTAAATCAGTTTTTAAATTTGTAATCTTTAATTGTTTTTAAATTCTTAAATTTCTAATTTTTTACATTGAGTTTTTAATTATGATCAGCCACCTTAATTAGTTAATTTTAATTAGTTTTTAAACTGTAATTTAGGTGTGAAAATCCCTCCCCATGTGAGGAAGATTCCTCCGCCAGCCACTGCTGCTGCAGAAGCCAGCGGAGGAATCCTCCTCGCATGGGGAGGATTTTCAAACCTCCACCAGCCGCCGCTGCTGCAGAAGCCGGCGGAGGTTTGAAAAACCCCCCCCATGCGAGGGGGATTCCTCCGCTGGCCGCCGCTACTGCAGAAGCCAGCAGAGGTTTGAAAATCCCCCCATGCGAGGGGGATTCCTCCACCGGCCGTCGCTACTGCAGAAGCTGGCAGAGGAATCCCCCTCGCATGGGGGGGAATCCCAAGCTCCCGTGGTTCTGCCTGGCTGCACAGAGAGACATGGAAAAACTCTGACGGGGGGAATTTAGATACCGGCATATAATGCACAACTATGATTTCAGCACTGTTTTTAAGGGAAAAAAGTGCATGTTATATGCCAATAAATACGGTATTTCTATAATAGATCCCAGCACTAATTCCCAGTTACCGGTGATAAAAACTTCACTATACTTATTTGTATTCCTCAGATTTCTTAAATTTTCCCCAAGTGCACAGCTGAAAGACACAATTGTCCCACTTAATAGGGCTGACTATTGTTGGAAAACTAACTTCATGTGTATCATTTTTCTGTGCTGTTAAAAGTGTATATTGTTTAATTCACAGTTTCTAGTTTTATTAATTTGTAATGTGGCATACAAAAAGAATACAAAAGCAAATATTAGGGGAATTAGGAAAGAATAAGGGAAGTGGATAGCAAGGGAAAAAGAAAAAAAAGCATTGATTTCTAACTCCTTTGGTGCAGTAAAATAAGGCATTAAAATCTACCCTCAACTTTTTACTTTTTCATAATAGTAGAAACTAGCCATTTCTATAACAACAAATCTGTCCAATCGATAAAACTAAAAATCACAGTTTTATTTTTCCCCAGAAGTGGTTTCCAAGTACAAATAAAAGTATTTGTACTTTTTTTCTTTGATCAGAGCAGTCCGTTTAGCCATCTCTGCTCACTCCATCAATTTTCGTAGCCATTCATCCATTGTGGGGATCGAGGTAACCTTCCATCGCTGTGCGTAGAGTACTCTTGCTGCCATTAACATATTTAACATCAGAGTTCCAAATTTTTTTCCAAGTCTTGTTCCATTAAACCTGAAAGAAAAGTTTCTGGTTTTGTTTCTATATTCACTTTAAGAATTTATTAAGATATGGATCCTATGCCAATATTTCTTTGCTTTATCATATGTCCACCATAGATGATTTAAAGTCCCTTCTTTACATTTATATTTCCAACATTCATTTGAGGTACCTTTATACATTCTTGAAAGTTTAATCCACAGTTAACAGGACGACTAAAATTCACAATAAAGACAGGAAATGGAGGGTTAACAAAAAGTTCATAATCATTGAATTTTTCAAAATATTTCATCAAACAAAATATTTCAACACATTGACTATTGAATAAAGATACAGTGGAACCTTCGGTCACAACAATAATCCGTTCCGGCGACCCGATTTGGTCATGACCGGAAATGAGACTGACTGCACATGCACGTAGAAAAAAATGGTGCGGCAAGTGAAATCGCCGCAGCAGGGAAAATTGCCATGTTCGCCACCCAAGGATGTGTTCGTGATCAGAGTCAAACATTTTGTGGATTTTTTGGTCAGCACCCGATTTGGTTGTAGTCAGAAGCATTCATGACCCGAGGTTCCACTGTAAAGAGAAGCAAATTGAGAAGCAGTGGTTTAAAGCAGTATATAATTGGAAATGAATTATATCTTCAAGTTGTGCAGTTTTGGGTTACTGTATCCAAAAAAAAGTAATATTCCATTTGTTCATAATTATAAAACATGGAGCTACCTAGATTTATCTTCAATCTTAAGATGCCTTTTTCTGAAGAGGAAGAAGTAATAAAAAAGGAAAGAAAGAACTGTGACATTTATTTTAGTCATCAAAAATTGATGTTAATTCTCAAGAAAATATTCCTTCCCCTTCTGCTGAACAGGCTTTAAAGAAATTTCTCTTTGAATGCAGGTTCAATATTCTTGAAATATTCCACTAGGTGGCACCTCAGATCTTCAAACTACATCTTAATGTCTTCTGTAGTTTTCTAACTCAATTTGCATAATCTGAAAGCTGTACACTTTCATTTATCAATAAAAGGCTATCAAATACCTTCATTGTTCTGTTTCTGTGCTCAAATACTGCGTCATGTTTGATTAATGACTTTGCAATATTTTTTTCTTATGAAGTAAAACACACACACTGCTCAAACTTCTCATATTTACCCAGAAGTAATGTCTGTAATTGGCAGTTCATAATAAAATCTTTTGAACCATAGGTGCTTACAAGAGGGCATCCTTGCAAGATGTTTTATTACTTCTTCTTACATCAAATGAGTTGTACATTCAAATGTCTCATATCAAAGCATTATTTTCCCCCTCTATACTATTATGAAGAAGGATGATGTTATAAGTTTAAGTTTAATATGGTTTTCTTCAGAAGACTAAAATGAATATATAATACATCCTGCTTATCATAAAAACAGCAAATACACTTCTATATTTATGATGGAATTGCTCATAACATCTTAACTGCTATTACACATGATAGCTCTGTCTCTGTCTCTGTCTCTGTCTCTGTCTGTCTCACTAGCATTTTCTGACAAGCAGAGGGTCTACCTTTTTTGTCAACTAAATATTGATCCATTGGTTGTGATTAATCAACCATGAGTTAAAAACTTTCAGGACTCATAGTAAAAACTGCAATGCAACATCTAGAAATTACAGCAGTCCCACGAATACAACCACAAGTATGGATCCAGTATGTAGATGACAGCTTTGTCATAATAAAAAACAAAGAAGGCACATCAAACTATTAACAACATATTCAAAGAGATAAAATTCACAAGGGAAAGAAGATAACAGCAACCCATTATCCTTCCTGGATAGCTTTCTCAGCAGAGGAAATGGGGATAATTACAAGTCTATGGGGAAACCACACAGACTAATCAAGTATTTCACTAGCAAAGTAACAAACCAACCTCCCCCAAGAAGAGCTATGTAAGAACGTTGTTCAGATGAACATAAATACATTGCAGTAAGCAAGAATTCCAGAAAAGGGAAATAGGTTGCCTATACAACATTTCCCAATAAAATGGATACCAATGCAACTTTAATCAAAAGGTGCCTGACGGCCCAACCCACTATAGCACAAGAGATAACACAAGAACATTATGAGAAGAATAATACTGCCACACATCAAAAATATTTCAGAATCAACCAATGGACTATTATATTCACATGCCATCTCCATAACATATGAACCAACTAAAGCCCTTCAAAAAATCTTATGTAAACAAAAGAGTTGAATAGCCTGACAAGAAAAACCAGGAGTCATCTATAACATACAGTGGAAGGATTGTAATAGTCATTATGCAAGGCAGGCAGGCAGGCAGAAGACTAGCAATGCACATTCAGAAGACTTGGTCAAAGCTACCTAATTTCCCAGCACATGAACAAATTTAACCATAGTTTCAGCTAGGAGCCTGGGAGCATCCTACACCAAACTAAATCCAAAAATGCTAGAAAATTCCTGAAAGGCTGGTATTCAGACAAGTCAGCTATTGGCATACTGTAGAGATAAGCAATCTTTACATACCATTCAAAAGTGACAATAAGAAAGCAAAAAAGGAAGTAAAAAGACCCAGAACACTTCCTGGCCAACAATCAGTATCTAGAAGCAGAGATTCACACCAAGATAAATATCAGATGAACAACCCAACAGTCTAATTAAGAAACTACCAAAAAGAAATCATACCCAACAACACTGACAGAGCAACCTGCTGTATATAAACAGACAGCAATCCCCATTCCATTCTAGCACTGAAAATGTTATCTGGCTGGTCAGTGAAACATCTGCACAAAATCAACCTAGCTCAGAAACCAAGGATTTCACACTACATTTTCTCATAAGTAAATCTCATTGTGTTCATGAAATTACTCTTAAAGGATGATGAACGGTTGCAGGATGCAACGGTTACATATGATGAATGGTTGCAGGAACTGGGCATAGCTAGTCTAGTGAAAAGAAGGACCAGGGGAGACATGATAGCAATGTTCCAATATTTGAAGGACTGCCACAGAGAAGAGGGGGTGGTGGTGGTCAAACTATTTTCCAAAGCACTGCTACTTTCCTGTCTAACAGATTGCAGAAAGTCAAAGTAGGGAACTCGCTGTCTAATCCTTAGCAGTCAATAGTGGTGTTCCACAAGGCAGCATTTTTGGTCCCACGCTATTCCTGCTTTATATCAATGATTTATGTGATCAACTTAAAAACAATTGCAACTTTTTGGCGATGACATAAAATTATTCAATACTACAGATAACTCTGTTGGCTTGCAAAGTGATCTCAACTATGTGTCAGAATGGACATCTATTTGGCAACTCCAAATTTCGATCAACAAATGTTCTGCCTTACATATTGGTAAACGTAATCAGAACGTCAAGTATAAGCTAGGTGGCATTGAATTAGCTGATGACCCTCACTATGTCAAGGACCTGGGTGCGCTTATCTCTGACGATCTCTGCTCCAAAGTTCATTGTAATAGCTCTTCCCAAAAAGCATTAAGAGTTGTTAATTTAATTTTCTGGAAACATTGTATTATTAATTAGAGCTTATAAATTCTATGTTAGACCAATCTTAGAGTATTGTTCAATTGTTTGGAATCTCCACCATTTATCTGATATCAGTACAATTGAGCAGGTCCGGAAGTACTTCACGAGAAAAATCTTGCACTTTTCTGTATGCAATAGAATTCCCTATGCTACTAGGCTCGAAATTCTCGGTTTGGACAACTTGCTGCTTGCAGTCAGACCTAGGTATTACATATAAAATTATATGTAATGTTCTATCTATAAATAACTTTTTCCATTTCAATCACAATAACATGCATGCTAACAATCGCTTTAAACTTAATGTAAATTGTTCCTAACTCAACTGTAAAAATATGACTTTTGTAATAGAGTTATCAAAGTCTGGAATACTCTATCTGATTCAGTTGTGTCTGCTACAAATTCTCATAGTTTCAGTCACAAATTGACTTCCGTGGACCTTACACCATACCTAAATAGACAGTAGAGGGGATGTGCATAATATGCCTATAATCCCTGCCATTGTATTTTCTTATTTTTCTTATTTTTGTATCTGTTTTTACTGTTATTGTTTGACAAATTCTAATAAATAAATTCAAATTCAAAACCTATAATGTCAATGCACAACATGTGTGCAGTGAAATAAATAAAGTGGAAGCAGAACAACAAAACCAAAACCAAATATTGTAGCATCATGACACAATTCCTGTCACATTCGTGAATGTCATGTACAAAACTATGATGCCAATGAATCTGTTTCTCATCCTGAAAATTTGGCAGATATGTCCTCTCCACAAAACATTACAAGGCATTGATGCAATAATATAACCTGAAACCTTTTACATAAGCATATGGAGTAAAGACCCATTTTGAAATCAAAGGTTATGCTCTTTTGTGAATCAAGATCTGTGTTTCAAAGCCTCTGAAATTAGTTTGCATTTTTAAGTGAAATCCTGAAAAAATATTAAAAACATAATGAAGGAAAATGTCACCATCTGCTTTCCGATTGGCTTGGAAATTGTTAACAGAATTTCATTCCTAAGTGTTATTTAGTACATTGAGTTAAAGCTAAAGCATAACTGAATAAATACAAATGAATTTTATTCAATACATTTTATCTGAGCATAGTGTAGGTTAGAGATTGCTGAACAGATTTGCCAGAAAGATTATGAAAATAAATACTGTAGGTGTAAGAAGCAAAATCATTCCCTGAACTTTTTTAAAATTAATTATACAGTCTTCAAGTATACTTTAGTTGACTTGGGTTTTTCATTTTATGTTGTACCATTGTTACATCTTATGTTGTACCATTGTTACATCTTGTGCCCAGGTAAAAATCTTTTATTTTATCTAGAATCTGATTGCACTGAAAGGCCAAAGCAAGATCTCATTCAAAATTGCCCTTTTGTCCTATCAGCAAACTAAGCATTTTTAACACTCTGCATTATAACCTTGAGCCAGGAAGGGGCATTAGGTCCAACATATGATAGAATTTCTCAGCATGGAAAGAGATTCCAATTTATCTTCTTAAAATTGAACAAAAAACTACAAACACAGAAGTTTAATTTTAAAAATATGTCCCTACATCTACATTTGTTTTTATCATCATATAACAAGTAGCTGAATGAGAAAACAAAGGGATTGCAGGTATATGCAAGAACAGATGGCTTGAAAAATGTATGACTTGGTTGTGCCATATGTAGAGATTTACCTAAACACATCTGAATCTGTGGTCTTTTGGCAGCTATATAACATTTCTACTGAATATTGGAATTGTGTATCTTCGAAAATATTTGCATACTATTTAGTACTTTTTAATACTTTTCAGGTTTTTCAAAGAATTATAAACATTATAAAACCCATTGTAGATATGAGTCAGCTTATGCATGTGTCTAATACATTAGATGCATTTATGTGGGGAGCATAACATCTGATTATGTTCCTAAATACAAGTGTCTTTTCTTGGTAGAATTACTCCAACACAGTGACATATTTGTTTTGTATCACCAAATGTCTAATCTCAGGAACTCCAGAAATCTATTCCTCAAAATGCTATTCTTGTCACTCCATGTTCCAAGGATAAGCATGGATGGTAGCTGTGCTGCCCACCAACAGAAGTGGAACAACAAAAGAGTGAGCAGATACATGTTCTTCCTAAGAACTTGTGAACAATAATAATTGGTTGTGCAAACTTTGGGATAATAAATGTCCAGAGTTGTTTCAATACAAAGTGGGTGGCAAATAAATTTAATACACAAATAAAATAAACTCATTTTTCAGAAGATGACTTACACGGGATCAAAATGAAGACACAAATATAACCCAAAATTCTAATTTGAATACATAGACACCTAAATGAGTGTTTGATGTGGTTGGTTATAAAAGACACAATTAAAGAGTTGGAACATAAACCAGCATAAGGTATTGTTGCCATATCTTTTACTGAAATAACAAGATTGATAAATTAATCTTAGACTAATTGTTCCAGGTTCATGATGTGTGTATTCTGCTTGGCTACATTCATATTTTTGGGTATATTTTAGATTGTCAAATCAAATCAATCAAATTTTATTCATCACATGCACAGTCATACATGGTACAAAATGTAGTGAAATGGGTATATCAATTCTTCAAAAACTGGGTACCAGAATAGCCAAAAGAATAATTGTAAAATGGTACAAGGATACATTTATATCTGATTTCTAGAAATGAACTATTGATATGAACTGTCTGTCAAGCTTTGAATTAGGTTATTTATAGGCAAAGTAAGAAAGAAGAGGACTCTCCGGCAATTGGTCAAATTTCAAGGATTTTTGTTGTTGTTTATTAAACAATTTTCCAGGCATTTTTTCTTTTAATTTTGAAGTTATTTCTTTAAGGAGAAGAATTGATTGGTTAATTAGTTTGATATAATTAAATAGTGATTTTCAAAAATTGCCTTGAAGCGGTTTGGGATTGAAAGTACAAGAAAGGGAAGAATGCCATTGGGACTTGACTTGTTGCAGCTATAAACACTGCTAATACAAACAGTACACTGTATGATTCACAGTTTGCATTTTTCATAACTAAGCACGCCTCATATTGTTCCAGATGATATATGACCATAGAATATGTCCACATTCAAAAGTAATGTTATACTGACTTTGTTGCATTATGTTTATTACTCCATTTTTCTAAACAATGAACAAGATATGCCACAATAGTGTGTGTGTGTG
>JAEANM010002995.1:0-23248 GCA_017656035.1 Myanophis thanlyinensis | reverse complement strand
CAGACCACCAAAGACCCTATAGTCCTCCTCCTCCTCCTCTTCCTCCTCTTCCTCCACTACAAAGGAATCAAGGAACTAATCCTAGATTCCAAATATGGATGCCAATCAAATAGCCTTTGAGATTTTCAGAAAACGGAAGATACACATTTGAAACAAAAACATACTTCGGCAGCTGTTGGCAATAAGTCATACTTCCTAATACAGATAGTCCTCAACTTAACAACAGTTCTTTTAGTGGCTGTTTGAAGTTACGATGGCACTGGAAAAAAATGACCTATGATCGTTTTTCACACTTAATGACCCTTGCAACATCCCCATGGTCACGTAATCAAAGTTCAGACTCAGGGCAGCTGACTCCTATTTATGACGGTTGCAGTGTGCCAGGGTCGTGTGATCAACAAAGTTGATTGGGGAAACCAGATTCACTTAACAATTGTGTTACTAACGGCAATGATTCGCTTAACAACTGTGGCAAGAAAAGTCATGAAATGGGGGGCAAAGCTCGCTTAGCAACAGAAAATTAGGCCTCGGTTGTGGTCACAAGTTGAGAGCTACTTGTACAGCCTAGGTTTGCCATCCCACTCTTCTACTGACCTTTCCATGCTCCTTGTGGTGTTTGTGTGGTTTATGCATCTTGTGTGCCTTCTTCATCTTCTTTTTCATCTTTTTAGCTGCTTTCTTGTCCATCACGTTAGTGCCCACAGCAACAGCCCCAGGGAGCAAAGGATTGACTCCTATTCCTCCGGGCATCCCAGGAACAGGTGGAGGTAAAGGACCACCAGGCAGGATAGGCTGATTACCAGGATATGGGGGCTGAATGCCATGGCCTGGGGGATAGGCAGGTTGCCCTGGAATCCCTACTGGGGGAACAGGGCAGGGGCCAGCAGGAATAGGTGCTGGAGGGAATGCAGGGTTCACGGGAGGGAATGCAGGGTTCACGGGAGGTGGGTAGGCAGGATTGAAGCCACCTGGGCAAGAAGGGTTGGGGGGGGGTGCTGCTCCAGAGAAGGCACCTGGCTGCCCTAAAATGGAAGATAAGAAAAAACAATGGATCTGCTACTTGGTGAAACAAATCCAGCTGTAGCTGTCTTTGTAAAATGCCTATTAACGAAGGGCTAATTTACTCACAGAATTGCTGGTTATTTTGTAGCTTTAGATAAGCACATATCCTATACAAAACTCAATTCCTTCCTAACCTGCTTACACCCACACACTGCTAAACTGGTGTATTCCATGACGCCGTCTGACCATTGTGGGAAAGCTCAATACGTTTGGATTAAGATCAGACTGGCGAAGGCTAGTTATCACTCTCAATTCATGATGGATGTAAATAGCACCAGCTCCTATTTCCCCACAATTTTATAGTGTGCTCACTGATAGCCATAAAACCTCTCAATCCAGCAGATTCTCACTCAGTGGCAATTGCAAATACTTTTTGCTCTTTGAGCAACATCATAAAGATGCTTTGGCTTGGCTGTTTTGTTTTGTTTTAAAAAACAACGTACCCAAAGGTAACCGAATCTGAAAACAAGCCGCCATTGGCAAATGAGCTTATCTTAGGTTCCATCTCCTAGGGCAAATTCAGAGTGTACATTTGGGAAACCATGAACAAAGGATTCCTCCCTGCTTGTGCATTTCAACCTTAAGCATGTTTCTTAAGAGGAAAAATCGAAATGAGCCAGCGGTGAAGCATATCTGGCATGCAGCAGTAAGGAAAACACACAGGAAGTTCTTCCATAGATTACTGGAGACAGACTAATTCGGCTGCAGGAAGTGGGCTGGCTGAAGTTAATTGCAACCGGCCATAAATGCCTGCAAGTTGCTTCTGGACAGATTTCCTTTCCACAGGAAATTTGCAAGACTTTTTGCCACCAGTGTGCTAATGCTGTTACATTGACAATGTAGGAGACATCAACAAAATGGCATTTTAAGGTATTACGGAGGGAGTGGGGGGAGACAGAGCAGGGGGGGTGGGAGGGAGAGGGAGACAGAAAGAGAGGGACCAAGAGACCATGGCAACAAATGTATTAATTCAGCAAGGATCCTGCATTCCAAACTTTTATGGTCAGCTGCCAAATGCTGGTCTCCATTAAAGCCTGCAGCCACAAGGCCAACTACTTGCCTAGAGAGGTTTAACAGGCAATGACACTCTGTACTTAATTTGTGCTTTTAGAGAAGTATCCTAGCAAATCCCATTAAATATCCATCCCTTTTTACCTGCATTGGGATCCCACATGGTCCGTCACAAGAGAACAATCTGCCAATTGAGGGGAGAAGAGACAAGTAAGACCAACAGTATAAAATGAGAAGGCTGCACAAACCAACCACAGTGAAAGATGCGATGAAGTCAGTTTTCCCTTCAATCCTTCTCCAGGGTCAGGTTGCACATGGAAGGTATATATCTATATATTTTAGATATACATTGTTTGTTTTCATCATGGTTTGGAACAAATTAGAGTGGCCTGTTTCATTTATAAAGCCAAACCCTAAATCAACAGTTATAAACAATCGTGGCTGATTTCATACATCTCATTAAGAACCTCCTCCCACCCACATCCACCCACACCCCCAGTACAAAAACATAATGTATAAATTCAGCAAGGAGTAATTTGGGAAAACAGCACAGTGTGAATTTCAGGATTCTTGACATATTTTTTCTTTATTTTTTTTAATGTTTGTACTTCTTATTCCTACTGATTTAAACAATATCCTTCACAGCAGGATAGACATATACATGAAAGCAGGGTTTTTTTAGAAACAAAATGAGATGAAGTTTTCTAATATTCATGTTTCATACCAAACTCTCAATAGGTTTGAAGAATTATTAAAAAAAGAAATATTTTGAATGTTGAGAAACTACCCATGTTTTATTCCCTTTTGAGATAAATCATGCTATGCAGAAAAATATTAAGTTGTAGTGAACAAAAGAAATTAAAGACAGGTGATAACAAAAAAGAGCAATCTAAACATAGGGTACACAAATGCCATTCATTATATTTATTTTCTCCTTTTCTATCCTTGAAACCATCTTTGCTTTTTATTAAGTCCATACACAACATTGCCTTTTGCTCTTTAAACTCTTTGGGGTCTCCTTCAACCATAACTTTCTTAGTTTTCACACTTCTACTTACAACCACAATTGAGACTGGAATTTCTGCTGCTAAGTAAGGCAGCTGTTGAGTCGTGCCCAATTTATGATCTTTTTCAACCATGTTTGTTAAGCGAATCGCTGCAGTTAAATGAATTATGTGGTTGTTAAGCAGATCTAGCCTCCTGCATTGACGTTGCTTGTCATTTCCTCATCTTTGGCAAGTTTCCACCAAGAGATACAAATTTACCCACTTGCTCTAGGATTTAACAACTGTGTATAACTTGCAATTGTTCCCTCCATTTTCAGTCAGACCCAGTTATTTTCTAGTCCATATTCCATTTTCAACTGTTTTGTATGTTCCATAATTCAAGTCAAGTCTACTCGTTTTATTATACACTTTCTCTGAATCAAAACAAAAACATAATAAACTTTATATCTCACAATCAGGCAGTTTGCAAACTTTCTGGCATAAAATTGCAGAATGCTTCCCACATTTTTGTTCACTGTTACCTCTTGAACCGTTTCTGCCAAACACCTTGCCACGCACATTGATTAAACTGTTTTCTGAATTCACTCTTCTTTCCTACCATTTAGTACAGGAGAACAATTATGGCATTCTTCATTGACACAGTTTCCACACAGTTTCATATCTGAACATTTTTCTATCCTATACCATCTACACCTGCAGCCTTGTTCAACAAATTCACAGCACCAAGATTTGTTTAAAATAACTTTTCCTGAAACCCAAACATTTACAATGTACATTTCAACTCTGCCTTTTGACATCTCACTATCTTTCCCATACTTATTTCTAAAACACATCATCCATTTTTCACCTCACTATATTTAATTGGGTCTCTCTCTCTCTCTCTGTGCTGAACCTTCCCCACATAATTATTATTGTGAGGGGGGAAAAAAGAGGAAGACACATTGACTTGGTAAATGTAAGGCCAGATATAAAATAATTACTTAAATAAAATAAGTTCAGCATTTTTGTTTTTAGTTCACTGCCTGTGCTAAAAGCTTTCTTCCTTAGCCATTTTCAGCCACTCTGAAAACAATTTTTTATTTCTACATAAATACTGTACATTTTCCTCTGCCTCTTTTTAATCCATTCCTTATTCTTTGACTAAGTTTGTTGCCCTTTTTTCTTCCTAAACACATATATCTTACCTTTTGGTTTTTTTTCTCACCCACATCTTTTTTTTATCTCAAGGGACCATGAAACATTATTTCTTATATTCTCCATTAGCATATCTATAGACTTTTTTCTTTCTCTCTTTTTTTTTTTTTTTTAAAGAAAAACCCTTCTAGAAATCCTAGCATTGGGATGTTATCTAAATGAGATTAAAGCATTCAATATTGGACTGAACATGCAGGGCAAGAAATACATTATTTCAATGTTTAGAATTCCTTTTGGCCATAAAGTCTTTAAGGTAGGTCTCTCTGAAATTATTTAAATACAAAATGCTACCTTCTTTTAACAAGGTCCTTACAATTCCAGAATAAATTTTACAGCTTTTCATTTCTAATCGTGTTCATGTATACCCAAAACAACATTTAAAAGGACAAAATAGAATTAGCATCCTCTGGTTTGAAGGTCTTAATGTTCCAAGACCAAATGACGGGGACACACATCGACCAATACATCTCCATCAAAGCAAATCAATTTGGTTATTGCAATTAGACTAAAAGAATACATGACTGAAACCTGGCCAAGAAAGCTACATAAATTACTCTGCATTAGACTGAAACAGGATAAAAAGCCTCACTCTTTTTCACTTACTGAATCCAAAGAGGTTAACAATCTTGCTGCCAAATATATTTAAATCCTCCATTACAATTTGCTTCTTATGCAGACTCCCTTACTTAAGATTTGCTATAGGGAGGAACTGAGTGAAAATGCCATTCTAACAAATTCTCATTCTCACAGGCAGGTTGATTCCCTCACGGGCAATTTCTGCATTGAAATACATTATCCTCCCTGAAATAGTCATTGTTAATGTATACATTTTTTCTCAATGAACATTTGCACTGCTGCTATAGTAGGCATTTGGGCTCTAGTCTAAAGGACTATTGTGTGCACAAACCCCCAAATGTTGCAGGTTAGGTAACTAATTATTTGCAGCTAAGGAAACAGCAAGTTTATAGTGCTGGGGAAAAAAGTCTTTATCTACATCATCTCAATAGCTCTGCTGCCATTACTAAAACTAACATCCCTTCATGATGCAACAAATATATCTGAGAGAATGAAAATATAGGCTTGTTTAAAAAGCAGGATGTTAACAAGGGAAATGCCTAGCACACAAACTAGCTCATATGAGTTCTGAATTGAAGGCTTTGTCTAAGACACTGTTAAGTTTTTAGGTATGATTTGTATTTGAAAGGTTTATTTACTAATCCTCTTTAAATGACACTTTTCTCATCACAACTCTTGATGGCAAACAAATAAATAATATTCATTAAAAACATAGAATTATTGGTTCATAGGGGCTAGAAGGTAGTTCAGAGGTTTTCCAGTACAATCCCCTGCTCAAGGCAGGAGTCTTCTATCATCCCAGTCAAATGGTTGTCCAATCTATTTTTGAAAACCTACAATGTTAGAGCACCCACAACCCCAGGAGGAAAGCTATTCCACCGATTAATTGCTCTCATTGTCAAGAAAATTTCTCTTTACTTCTAGGTTGGAACTCACTCTGACAAACTTCACCCCATTACTTCTTGCCCTGCCCTTTGATACCTTAGAGAGTAAGTCAAATCCCCTCTTTGTGAAAGCCCCTCAAGTATTAAAAGACAGCTATTATGTACGTTCCCCTCAATCCTTCTCTTCGATAGGCTAGAGCTAGACATACATAGCTCCCTCAACCATTAGTCATATGATTTAGCCTCCAGAGCTTTTATCATCTTTGTTGCTCTTCTCTACACACTTTCCAGGTTCTCAACATCTTTTTTGCATCGTGATGACAAGAAGTGGTTGCAGTATTCCAAGTGTGGCCTTACCAGCACGGTGTAAAGCAATACTATCACTCCTTGTCTTGATGCTATTCCTCTGTTGTTGGAGTCTAGGACTGTACTGGCTTTTTTGTTTGACAGCTGCAACACACTGCTGGTTCATACTTATGTAATAGTCCACTAGGATTCATAGATCCCTCACAGTTACTACTGTTGAGCCAGGTACCATCTATATACTATAGCTATGCGTTTGCCTTTCCCTGTCTAAGTGCAGAACCTTTCTTTTCTCTCCACTGAACTGTATCTTGTTGGAGAGGGCCCAATGTCAAGTCTGAAAAGACCCTTCTGAATGTTGAGCCCATCTTCTAAAGTGTTGGCTATTTCCCACCCCCAGCTGGTATGGTCTACAAATTTAATGAGTTCTCCTTCCATCCCCTCATTTAGATCATTTATGAAGATGTTGAACAGCACTGGATCCAAGACCAAAACTTGAGATACTTCTCTGCATGCTTCCCTCCATGTAGATGTACGGTAATTCCTTTGAGGACTATACATTGAGTGCGGTTGATCAGAAAACTGTGAATCCATCTGGCGATGACACTGTCTATATCTTCTTACCAAGAAATAGGCTGTAGTCTACTCTGTCAAATATTTATAGATCTCTCACATCCTGCACACAAATTGTTTCAACTCCTACCCTCAAAACAACGCTATAGAACACTGCACACCAGAACAACTAAACACAAGAACGGTTTTTCCCCGAATGCCATCACTCTGCTAAACAATTCCCTCAACACTGTCAAACTATTTACTAAGTCTGCATTACTGTTGTTCTTCTCATCATTCCTATCCCCTATCTCCTCCCACTTATGACTATAACTTTGTTGCTTGTATTCTTACGATTTATATTGTTTCCTAGTATGATTTGATTGCTTATTTGTACCCTATGACTATCATTAAGTTATATCTTAGGATTCTAGACGAATGTATTTTTTTCTTTTATGTGCACTGAGAGCATATGCACCAAAGACAAATTCCTTTCACACTTGGCCAATAAAGAATTCTATTCAATATAGCAAAAGCCATTAGAAAGCCAAAACTTGAGGAGTCACAAACTTAAAAAAAAAATCAGCAGCATCTACAAATATTTCCTAATCCAGTACCTGGGGAAAGGCCCAGATCTTCAAGGCCCAAAGGAGGAGATGTGCCTGACAGAGAAGACAGATTGCCGGGATTCTATCGAATCATGCTGTTTTAAGGTTCTGAGAACCCCAAAGGATGAGTGAACTTGTGAGGTGGCCAATTAGTGATATCCTTCCAACTATTATTTTCCTTTTCTTGTTTACTTCTACTTTTGTAATCGTTAATGTTTCTTAATAACTAACGATTTTAGGTAATCATTGTTTTATATTTACCTTGTGAGGCTACTGTACACTGCCCAGAGTCCTTTTCCATGAGATAGGCAGTCATAAAAATTTGATTAATAATAAACAAATATGCCCACTTCTGTCAGATCTTACTGGACAGACAGAAACAATAGGGCAAAGAAAGTTCTTCAAATAGCCAGAGATAGACCAACTCCCACTTTGCAGTTTTAAGCACTCACCAATAGTCATACAGGTAGTCCTCAACTTATGACCACAAGGGAGGCCAAAATTTCGCTTGCTAAGTGAGGCAACTGTTAAGTGAGTTGCACCTCATTTTACAACCTTTTTGCCACAGTTGTTAAACAAATCACGGCAGTTGTTCAGTGAATCATGTGGCTGTTAAGCAAACCCATTGACTCTGTTTGTTGGAAGCCAGATAGGAAGCTTAAAAATGGTGATCACATGACCCCAGGACAATGCAACTGTCATATAACATGCCAGTTGCTAAGTGACCATATGCAATGGTGGGCTGCTGCCTGGTCGGACCAGTTCTATCATACGGTAGTTCTGAAGATCTGCTGGCTCCGCCCATCTGCCTTCACCCTATCCTGTCCTATATCCCCTTTCTTGATCAGCTGAATTGTGTGGCACAGCTGTTTTCCGTGCCTCCGCAGTTCCTACTCACCTGATAAGCTGATTTCTATGAAAAGTAGAAGGTAAGCTGAAAGTGCTGTATTGTGGAAGCCACATGCTATCGCAGAAGGTGTGTGCACACGCACACCACGCCTGTGCGTGCAAAGCGAATCGGTAAAGTTATGTGCAGCCCACCACTGCCCATAGGTTGATCATGTGACCACGGGAATGCTACAATGGTCTTAAAAGTGTGAAAACTGGTCATAGGTCGCTTTTTCAGTGCTCTTGTTGTTCGAATGCTCACTAAATAAATTGTTGTAAATCAAGGTCTACCTGTATATAATTATTAAGACAGAGGGCTGAAAAAAAAATTCAGAATGGTAAAAACTTTCTTTGCTGACATCTTGTGATCATCTGCATTGTTGCAGCCTAGATATCATAATCTTAATTACAAACTAGCACGATGTTTTGGTAAAGTCTCTAAGGGTTATTGTGAAAACAAGCATTTTAAGCTCCCTCCTCTCTGTAACAGGGAGACCAGCCTCACTAGTCTGGAGCAGCGATCCCCAACCTTTGGGGCACCAGGGACCGGTTTCATGGAGAGACATTTTTCCCGCAGACCGGAGGGGGCATGGTTTCACATCCTGCCTGCATCCCACGGATGGGACTCTGCTTTGCACAGCACGGCCCGGTTTCTAACATGCTGCTGCCAGGGGATGGAGACCCCTGGTCTAGAGCAAGGATAGCCAAACTTGGCAACTTTAAGACTTGTGGACTTCAACTCCCAGAACTCCCCCCCCCCCAAGCAGTCCATTGCCTGTCTAAAACCTGCAGCAGAAAGAGCTCCTGATGCTAACTGTATCTCTTGTGGGCAGGACAGACAGTTGTTGCATTTGTTAGTAATCAGCTGAGCCATTCTTAAAGAGTCCCCCCTTTGTCAACATATGCCTCCAACAATATTGGAAAGACGATTTCAAAAATTACTGGTTGGGCATTTCAGAAGTTACAAATCCAGCACAACTTTGATCCCTTTACAAAAATGTAACTGACAGAAGGCATCCAATTGTGACATTTTAATCATTTCCAAAGACCTGGGAACACCTAGGATCCAAGAGTCAGATTATTCTCATTCCTGTTTCACATGCTAGAACAAAGCAGCTAACTCTTTCTAGTGGTCTCTATAATATACTGTAGTTTTGTACTGAAGTATTTGTATTATTTCTATTTTCTTCTCCTGCTATTGCTGATGGGAACATTGAGTCTTCCAATATGAGGTTGAGCGTCTGTAGATCAGAAACAAAACCACATTTTGATCGATCAGGTCCACAAAATTAAGGAAGTTCTGAAATATTTATACAAAACTAGCACACATGCCTACAATAAGAATGCGGGAGCAAATAGGAACAGAATCAAACAAGAGGTGAAGAAATTTCAGTTGAAATCCATAGACTATAAAGAAAGTCACCTGGCAATCAGTACAAAGTCTATAATTAAACTAATGAAGCTACAGTTCTGTACTTCTTCCTTCCTTCCCCCCTTTGATCAGATAGAAATGTGGGATTTTGGAAAAAAGTTGAATCAGAATTTTTTCCTACACAAATGACTATTATTGTAATTAGTATCATTGTCTCAATTTCTATAATCTGCCCAAGTGTTTAGACTACATTATTTGATGTAGGAAAAAAAAATTCCATTTTATGAGATCTGAGGAAATGTTTTTGCCATAATGTCCACAGCAGAAGGTTATATATAATCTTGGAATAGTGATTGTTTGACAACTCAATGTAAATCAACTATTGTGTGGCTCCGGGGGGGAAAAAAAGGCAAATGCAGTTTCAGGCTGCATCCACAAAAATATAGGTTCCAAATTACAAGAAATAATTTGATTGGTCAGATCCCACCTGGAGTATCTGTACACTACTGGTTCTACACTTTAAGAAAGATGTAGACAAGACAACTCAGACAACGGAAACAAACATAATTAGAACATTGAAAAGTAAAGCCTATGAAGGAAAAAGGAATAAAATATCACCAAATACTTGAAAAGATTTGACAGAAGGCGGCAAGATTTATTCTCCATTGGTCCAGAATACAGGTTCATAAATAATTACATTAAGCTATAGGAAGGCAGATTTTGTTTGAATGTCATGGGAAAAATAAAATCTATCCATAACAGTTTGACAGTGGGTCTAAACACCCAAATGGCTGAAGAGAAGTCTTCACTCAGAGATTATACAGCTTTGGTAGGGGTGCTTTAATTGGGATTCTAGAATTTATGGCCTCTTCCAATCTATGATTCTGCAGATCCACATCCTTCATTGTGTAATTTTAACATCTCCTTTACTTTTTCTACTCTCTCATATCTTGCTCTTATTTACCCAACAAGACACCCTATACTCTTTTACACAGGATGTACTTACACTGTTGACATTAAACAAATCGAGTGGAACTAGAAACACCATGTGACCGTGTATATAGTATGCTTGCTAAAGCTCAGCCAGCTGTGCCCACCCACTCCCAGGCTGTTCTACGCCATCCTCCTCTCAATTTTCAGCAGCCCCCAAGAGTCATCCAGCATCCTGCATTTGCTGAACATGCTCAGCAAGATGGGAGCAGATTTCCCAACACATAAACTCAAGAATGAATCTGCTTCTAACATCTGGGATTTTAGGTCAGGCCTCTAAGAATCTATGATACTCTAAAGCAGGGATGGGGAGTGATGGCCCTTTTATGACCTGTGGACTTCAACTCCCAGAATTCCTGAGCCAGCATGACTGGCTCAGGAATTCTGGGATTGAAGTCTATAAATCATAAAGGAACCATAGTTCCTCATCTCTGCTCTAAGAAATAGTAAGTGAACTGGGATCCATCAGTTAAAAATCTCACTTTTTTCACTTAAAAAATTCTAAAAAGAATGAAACTACAGTAACTCCAAGTCTCACACATCTGCATGGATTACTAAAGGCTCATCACCAGGATTATTAAACTCTCTGAAATATTAGTGTGTTTATGATTACTAATAACCTGATTGTATTCCTTAGTTTAAAGATGGTTCAACCTAGGCAGCTTAAAGATGTGTGGACCTCAATTCCAAGAAAAGCAATTCCTTGCTTTTGCTAGGGAATTCTAGAAATTGAAGTCCACATATCTTAATATCGGCCAAGTTTGAAAAACACAGCTCTAAGACTCCAATTTTACTTTCTAAAACGGTGCTGGACTGCCAACACTTCATTTTCTGGGCGTAGCAATCGCATGACTGTAATTTAGAGGTAAATGGAGTAAATCTAACCCAATCAGCAGATGAACTGAGGTGGACTTCGGATGTCCTGAAACTTGCATTTCCATTTAAGTGTGCAAGACCCGTTCCCAGTTATATTTACGTGGCGGTAAAATCACACCAAGCGGACAACCACCAACTCGCTTCAATCTCAACTTTATCTTTTTATTTAAGCCGCTTCCTGAATTCTCAAGAGGTACAAAGTGAATCCATGCGTGCAATTAGTTTGTGGTTCTACCATCTTGAAAACCCAGCAAGTACGGTAGCTTAAATAAAAGGTGGCTTAAACTAGCCATGGCTAAATGTGTCCTCCTTTATGTCCAACCCATTTTCCTTCCGAAAAGAAGGCGATCCCAAACAAACAATCCCATCCAAAGAAGAGTTAACTACCTTCAGCGTCTCTCCCTGCAGCAGCACTCTCTTAACTGCTCCAACTCTCACTTCCTGGATCCCTTTGCACCTGACGCCATTTCCAAATTGCTCGGTCCCATTGGCTCAGCGCGCTCCTTTCCAAACTTTCCATTGGTCGGGAAGCGATGTCCGTCAAAAATCGCGTCTCCATCACCCCGCCTTTTTCTCTTAGCTTTCCAAGCGTGAATTGCAGAAAGGAACAGCGTGATAAGGGGAGGAATTGTTGGTGGTTCTGTTGCTATAAACAGTTGTGGTCCGGTTTATAGTTTTTCAATGGATATGCACCCGGTCAAATCTTGAGATAGAACTTTAAAAGGGCATTGTATAAAGTGCAGAGATTTGAAAAGTGCAAACGCCAACCAAGGAATGCCTGGAGGGCCTACGCCCATTGCTTATCTAAACATTAAAATGACTAATGCGTGGGGATGTCCCTGTCGTTTGCTTGACTAAGGTGGTTTGTTACTGCCTCCTTCCAGGATGCTTTTTTATAGGCCAGAGTTTCTTAAAGTGTGATCTGAGTCACCTGGGTATGTGTGTCCACGGAAAAAATGCAAAAATTTAGAACAATATCACTTATTTTTCTTTGTTTATAGGGCTTTTTCATGAATATTTTTATTTGTGTCATTAAGGGGTTTAATACTGCTACTTTTATGCGATTCAGTGTTCATTGTTAATATGGTAAATATAAATATAACCCATACAGACAAAAACTCTTTTGGAATTTTCAATAGTTTTTAAACGTGGGAAGCAGTATTGAGAGCAAAGTTTGAGAAACACTGGTCTAGAACAGTGTTGGTTAACCTTTTGTGAGTGTGCGCATTGGTGCTTTGTGTGACTTCTGAGTATGCGCACACTGAGCATGCGCCTTCCACATTGCACACTGCATGTGCACATGCACAATCACGCATGCACTGTAGTCGCACATGCTCATGTACAGCGGAGGCCCAAATACCAGCCGGAAACGCTCGTGCACATGCACGCCCACACATGCATGCACAGCAGGAACATGTGTCCCAACTGGAGGTGAGTTGGGGCGACAGCTCACGTGCCCACAGAGGGGGCTCAGCGTGCCAATTGGGGCATGCGTGCCACAGGTTCGCCATCACAGGCCTAGAACAATCAGGCACAATCTTCTTCCCAACTGTTGACTGAAACTAAGTATGATAATTGACAAAATGTAAAAGGAAGACAAATATAAAGCAAATAAATAAATAAATTAAACCATGTGTGTTTTTGTGTGTATACATGTTACATACATGTTATGTATATATGAAATGTTGTAAATTACTCAGGGTCTTAGAACTAGCATAGCCTACATACAATATAAAGAATTAACAGGGCAGCTGGTATTTGTAGAACATGGCCAGAAGTAAACAGATTCATCCAAAAAAATGAAAAAAAAACAAAAAACCCACAGGTTATTCCCTCTTTTTCCTCTGATAGTGCTAACTCCAGGTTTCAGAAGTTCTTGGCAAGCAAGTGGAGAGATTATTAGAATTAAATATATGGCAAAATCTAAGCGCAGTGGAAGATCTATTTTTCTCCACAACCAATATCAGCAACATATAGTCTGCTTGTTGAGTGTGCACATGTATACATGGACACATGTGCATGCCAAATAATTCCTAAAGGCCGCTTGTACTAGTGGTTGTTAAATTTGGAAGTTACCAGCTTCATTTTCCATTGCGTCCTGCAATTCTGTTATGGAAAATTAAAATGGCAACTCCTAGATCCAGTCTTGTTTTGCAGATCAGGCAATGACAGATAAAAATATGAAGGGGAGGAGGTGTTAAAGTTATTGATGAACTTGTTGGGACTAAGGCTCTGTGGTGATTGACGAAGGATAATGTGTACCAACAGAAGTCTAGCTATGTGTTAGAAAATGTTATGGGATGCTTCCTTGAAAATCCAAGAGCTTAGTCGTTTTTTCCATTGTGAGCATTTGTCCAATGTATAATATAGGTTAAATGGACAAGCACCTTTACATAATTCTGAAAGCAACATATAAATCTTACCTATTTTTATATGATTTGTAGAAAATAGAAAAGAAGAGAGCAGAGAGATTTTAGGTATTACAAGACAATGAAACCTGAAGTTAAATATATAGCAAGGAATAACATAGCAGGAGAAGTAGCACTAGCAGTGAAATAAGACATGTAAGGCTGAGCTTATGCAGAAGGGAAATTATAAGTGGTTAAGCCCCATAGAAGCTTTTCTTTAGTTGTTCCTAAGCTTAAGGAAATAGATTTCTATACCCTGCAGAGTGTACAAATAAGGCTGATGAGATAAGCAAGCAAGCATATATTGTAAACCATTCTCATCTCCCCAAATACTAGATACACTTATCTCACTCCTGTCTGACTTACTTCTGAGTAGAGATGAATGAAACTCAAACTAGACCCAGAAGATGGTTTTCTAAAGATCATTTCCTATTTGAAGCCAGTTCTCCTTCCTATAAGCCAGGAAGGAGTATGTAGGGAACTATAGCCTTTTTATGACCTGTGGACTTCAACTCCCAGAATTCCTGAGCCAGCCATCTTGGCTTAGGGATTCTGGGAGTTGAAGTCCACAAGTCGTAGAGGGGCCAAAGTTCCCCATCTTTGCTATAAGCATAAGGAGGCTTTCTGCTTGGTTTTGAAGAAGGAAAGGGTTGCTTTCTATGCCTCTATTCACACACTGAATTAAGCCATGCTTTCTTTAGCCCAGTGGTGGTGAACCTTTGGCACGCGTGCCAGAGGTGGCACTCAGAGCCCTCTCTGTGGGCACGCGTGCTGTCACTCCAGCTCAGCTCCACCGCATTCAGGAAACTAAAAAAAAAGTTAAGTCAATAAATTCCAACTTCTTACAAAAGAAAAAGATCTCTCCTCACGGATGTCAGTTGCTTTTCCTGCAGAGCTGCGAGTGTTGTGATGCCCCGCCTCCCCATCAGCCAGCTGGTCTTTGGCTCTCTGGTGCATGCACGGGTGTGCAGGCATGCGACTTGCAGTTTGGGCACTCGGTCTCTAAAAGATTTGCCATCACTGATTTAGCCGGAGCTTATTGCAACAATCCCAGCTGACTGGATTCACCTAGCACACTAAGCCTTAAAACATGGTTTATAATCACATATTAACTTGGACACAAGCAAAGCACATTATAGTTTATAATGTGTGAATTAGGTCTCTGTGTAATGGATAAAGCTGCTCCCAGAAGGATGGATGAAATTTATAGTCATAGAAATACTGTAAATCAATAAATAATGGAGAAAATAAGCCAAAATCAGTTGTGACCTTCTAACCCCAGCTTTCTCAACTGGGATTTGCAAGGGTGTCTAGGGGTTCTGCGAACTATGATGGGGAAAAAAATAAACATTGCTTCTTGAACTTCATGGACCGCGCAATGCAAAAAGCTCACCTTGATAAAAAATTTATGTGCTGTGACTCATATGCTCATCTGCTGCTTTATTGCTGTTGGAAAGGTTATAAAACACAGTATATAGGTTAGAAGTGAATTGTCTTGTGAAATTGCAAATTTTATGATTTTTATGCAAGAGTGTCTGAGGTCTTACCACAATTATTCTAGCAGTTTCTCTAGGGCCTAGGCATTATTTCTGTCAGCCTAGCAACTTTAAGATGTGTGTACTTCAACTCTCAGAATTCTGCTGGCTAGGGAATTCGGGGAGTTGAAGTACACGCCTCTCAAAAGTTTTTCAAAGGTGAGAAACACTGCTCTAGAATAAAAGGGTTAAGAAAGGCTGTTTTAACCCAAACATGTTAAATCTATAAGCCCAGAAGGCATAGTTACAATACAACATACCCTCAGGGCTAAGCTATGATAGTTTCCTTGTTTGTTCGTGGCTTAGTGCATCTGATTAGCTCCAACCACTGAGATTTAAAAATCATAGTTTATGGTTTATTATGTTGCACGATTGGAGCAAGTTGTGGTTTATTTCAGAAAGTACAATTAAACAAACCACAGTTTAATATTTGGTGCATTTTCTTCTCCTATGAGAAGCTGAATTAAATGATGTAGAGTGAGACACTGTACAGCAGGCAATATGTGCCCATCCAGTCAAATCAGAAGAAGGCCTTTACTCCTGTAATTTGTGGGGCATGAGAGACAAATTAGTGCTGTGTTATTTCCATGTGCATTTAGTTCCCAGTGAGTGCCTGTATGGGGTTCTTTGTTTTTCTTTCATATTTAATTTTTTTATTTTTAATACCGATTTAGATTTTAGATTTAGTTACAATGTTTCCCCCCCCCTTTTTTTTTTTTTGTTTGTGGGAGATATTTGCGTTTGGGGCATGTTATCAATCAGGTAAAAAAATAGAGACAGTTTGGTATCATGGTTAAGGCATTGGAAACCAGGAAACTCTGAGTGCTTGTCTTGCTTTAGGCACAAAGCCAGTTGGGTAAACATTAGGCCTGTTTCTCTCTCACTCTCTCTCTCTCCTTCTTTCTCTGTGTCTCTCAACCCTAAGGAAGCAAAAAACGGAAAGCCATTTCTGAAATCTTGCCAAGAAAATTGCAAGCACTTGATCAGGAAGTTGCCAGGAGTCAATGCAGGCTGGAAGGCACCTAGATAAATAAATAAAAATGAAATACAGAACCTGAGCAGATGACCTCTAACTGTGATGGGGGCCCAAGAAGGGCACATCTGCTGAGATAGTTACTGGCTTGACTGGGTGATCAAATACTACTCCTTTTTTCATGTGTGTGGCTTCGGAAGAGCAATTTTGATACAATCAGACTAGAACTTGGAGAATGTCTAGTCCATCCAGGAGACCCTATACCAGGGGTGGCAAACCTTTTACTTACCGAGTGCCGAAAAGTACGTGCTTTGTGCGTGCCATCGCACTTGCGTGTGGCTCCTCCACGTGCACTGCATGCGCAACCACAGCATCTGCACATGCATGCAGCTTTTACATGTGCAATCCACACGCACTGCACACAGGCACTCACGCATACATGAGCAATCGCGTGTGCTTGGACAAGAGAGCTCCAAAGACCAGCTGGATTTCTTGCTGCAATCACGCGTGTGCACAGTGGACGCCCGAAGACCAGCTGGGTCTCTGCAATTGCGCATGGGTGCATGTGCAATCACAAGTGCATGCTCAGCAGGAGGTAAGTTGGCTGACAGCTTGTATGCCCAGCAAGGTGACTCTGCGTGCCACCTGTGGCACCAATGCCATAGGTTCGCCATCACACCCCTATACCATTTCAGATAAGTGGCTGTCCAGTCTCTTCTTAAAAACCTCCAGTGACCAAGCACCCACAACTTTTGAAGGCTAGCTGTTCCACTGGTTAATTGTCCTCACTGCTAGGAAGTTTCTCCTTAATTTCAGGTTGTTTCCCTCCTTGATTAGTTCCATCCATTGTTTCTTCGTCTTGCCTTCTGGTGCTTTGGAAAATAAGTTAACTCCCTCTTCCTTGTGGCAACCCCTAAAATATTGGAATACTGCTGTCCCTACTACCCCTAGTCCTTCTTTTCTCCAGACTAGCCATACCCAATTCCTGCAATCATTCTTCATATATTTTTGTCTCCAGACCTTTAATCGTCTTAGTTGCTCTTCTTTGCAATTTTTTTTTCCAAAGTCTCAACATCTTTTCCCCTCCTGCATCCTGCATGACGTGTTTTGTCATCATCTCCATATGCTTCACATTTTTAAGATTGAACTTCTAATGCTTCAAATGTATGGCTTAAATGTAGTTCAAGGTTTTGTTTTGTTTTCCTGGTTCAATTCAAGGGTTCAGAGAACCCTTGAAAATCCAGTGAGGTAAAAGAGTTATATTTGCACTGTACAGTCCATCATGCAGGCACAGATTAAAGAGCGTTTTGCCTCCTGCAAATCCTGGAGCAAAAATCTATTTTTAGCCCCACAGCATTCTGAAACCTTGGCCAGCGTTAAGGAATGGAGCCTGCTACCAACATGACATCCACGCTTATTTCTCCTGGCAGCAATGTGATCCAAGGAGAGTATCCATTTCCTTGCCCCATATTATTGCACTGAATATAGGGAGGGAGAGGAAGGCTAGAGAAAGGAGCAATAAATATAGTTCCGGGTAAAGGGGGAGGGGGACTTTTAATGACAAATGTCATTTTTAGTTAATACCATCTCATTCAGAGCTATTGCAAAAATATGCTATATTTGGGCTTATTTCTACCATTACACAATGGTGCACTGTAGATGGCAGATTCGGCCTGTTCTTTCTGAGTTCTGGAAAACAGACTGGGTTCATTTGGATCGGTCATAAAATGGCTTGTTCTGGATTTGGCTGAATGCGATTTGTATGAAAAGAATATTTATGTATTTAACGAACCTGTATGCTCTCTCAGTCACAGACACAAGTCTAGGCTGCTTATGTGTGTGTGTGTGTGTGTCTTTAAGTCAGTGTTAACTCCTGGCAACTGTCGTAACTAATCCCTGATGTTTTCTTGGCAAGGTTTTTCAGATGTGGTTTGCCTTTGCCTGCTTCCTAGGGCTGAGAGAGTGTGTCCGGCCCAAGGTCACCAGCTGGTTTTGTGCTAAGGTGGGACTAGAACTCATCCATCTCCTAGTTTCTAGCCTGATGTTTTAACCACTAGACCAAAAATTGATCTAAAGTGCTTTAGTTAGCCTAAAAACTCATTTTTTTAATGTCAGCTTTTCCAGTCATTATTTCCCTCAGATGGTTCTATTTTAAGGATTCTAATTTTTACTCCATTTTTATTTTTATGTTTCTATCTTGTGGTGTTACATTTTCAGCTTTTAAAATGTTTTTACAATGTTTATACAAAAATCATACATAGGATTTCACATTCAGTGAATACGTGCGCAGGAAATGGTTCTGGCAAATGACCATCCCCATAATCGGCAGCGCGTGTTCGTATATGCCCTAAAAATATTCAAAATATTGCTTGTGTCAGAATAACAGGTTTGCTTCTAACAGTGATTCACTCCTTTCTCCGGCTATATAAAGAAAATCTGGGGCTTCAGTACGAAGAGCGGAGCCTGTATATGTAAGCATCTGCGTCAAGGACAGAGGCCTTGCATTTCTGGTGGCTGTTGGCATCTGGCCAAGCAGCTTGGTGCATGATATAGTAACAAATCGGCCTTTTCTCTTCTGATGAGATGGCAAGAATGCAATTCTGTTCGACAGCTGAAGGTCAAAAGGAGAACAAAAGCTGAGCAGCTGAATCTTGAGCTCTTTATTTTTGCTTTCATCCTGAGGTCGAGAAACAGCCCGCAGGGAATCTTTTATTTTTTAGTATCTTCTCGGTCTCCTTCCTGGAAGTTGAATGTGTGGCGATTCCGTCTGAAGGGAAGGAGATTAGGGGGAGGTCATCCAAGTGTACTTGTTGTGGGTACGGGGAGATTTGAACTCTGTCCATCCTTATTCAACTCTCCTGTTGTGATCCACGCTGGTTCTTTACCTTATTAGGGCAAGGTAAAGAAAGAAAACAGATGCACCGTGTAAGATCTTATCGCCAAAGCAATTGAATCTCACAATGTTGTAATGCCGTCTCTGGAGAAATAAATTTTCCTCTGGCATGTTTATTGTAATTGTGACTGCTAGATGGAACAGACTTGTACGAATGACATAACCACTTTGTGGCTATGCCTCTGCCATCATCCTGACAGTTAACACACACACACACACACACACACATACACACAGCATGTTGCCTGCTGCCTGCTTATCTCAAAGGGGTGCTTTAAAACAGGTTAATCCAGCCCCACGTTAGTGCCTCAAACTCCCAAAAGTGGCATCTGTCTCCCAGCCCCACCCTTGACTATCTTTCACCAGTTGGTTACTACAGGTTTACAACAAAATGCCATGCTGGGTTTACAGCTAGAAGGATGATTTACACTATATGCTAGATTCACTACAGGTAGTCCACAATTGAGCCCGTAATTTCTGTTGCTAAGCGAGACAGTTGTTAAGTGAGTTAAGTCCCATTTTATGACCTTTCTTGCCACCGTAAAGTGAATTACTGCAGTTATTAAGTTAGTAACACCGTTGCTAAGTGAATCTGGCCTCCCCATGAATTTTGCTTGGCAAAAGGGGATGTCATGACCCCAGAACGCTGCAACCATCATAAACAGGCATCTGAATTTTGACCACGTGGCCACCGGGATGCTACCACAGTCGTGTGAAAAATGGTCATAAGTCACTTTTTTTAGTGCCATGTAACTTGAAAAGGTCACTAAACGAACTTGTAAACTGAGGACTTCCTATACGATGCATCCTCTTGTTAAATCTGCTAGATCTTTGAATTCTGTTCATTTAGTTTATTATTGCATGGTTATTTTCTCTTTTTCTCTGGATTTTCAAAGGCTCCATCACAGTTGCCCTGTTGAGTTATCCCAGTTGGTTAAACATGTCTCCCCATCCCATCTTTAACCCATGAACCTCTCCATTCCACTGGCTCTCATGTCTTTGGCTAGGAAATGGAAGAATATTCCCTGTTTATTGTATTCCCAAAACCTGGCTAGGAAATATGAAATTGGTAGTCCTAATGTATCTGGAATGAGGCTAGCTTCCTTAGAAGAATTCCTTCATCTCCTTCTTACCACTCTTTCATCAGCTGGTTTATCGAATTGCGAATGCCTTAAATTTCCTAATTTTTATTTTTAAAAATGTGTCCGTCCCCCCATCGTTTTTATTATATTTTTTTGTGTTAAAATGGGCAGGCTTAAGTTGCTATCATCTGTTTGTGAGCATCTTAATGGCAGAGAGAGAGAGAGAGAGATGCATGTTTTAAATCAATGTAAAACCTAGATTACTAGTGATCTATTTGTTCAACACTGACTTCATATTACATTCTGGAGAGATAAGACTAAACTAAAAACAGCCTTGGCTAAAGTTTTTAATTTTAAAACAAAGTTAGATGAAAAAGAGAAGGGACCACAAAAGAATATATGGCAAAAAAAAGAAAAATAAGGTACCAAACAACAAAAGAGAAAAGAAATATCTATGTCTTCATGGGCTTCTTTATAAATCTGGATGAAAGCTAAGGGAAAAAAAAGATTTCTAATACAAATATAAGAGGTCTCACCACCTTGTGGAGGTGATTAGGTGACTGGCCTGCTTGAAGACTCCCTTCCCTCCTTAAAACAGGTACGGTATATAGACTGGACAGTCCATCAGACCAAAATGCATCGTTCATGACTGTCCCTCCATCAACTGGGACAAATAATCCCAAACAATCTTGAACAATTTTTTTGTATCACATTATTTCAGAAAGAGGGTGTAGAGGTATTGAATTGGATGCAGGCAGAAGAATTAAGTTTTTTCCCCCCGCAGTGGGAGAGAATAAAACAATCTTTTCCAGTAGTGTGTCCTTTAGATGTGCTGGGCTGCATAGCCATAATTTTCAGCTATTCCAGAGAAAAGTCTTTTAAATTCTTCATTTAAATGAATGTTTGCATTCAGGTAACACCTGCTATAAATTGCATGTATAATATCTGTTTAGAAATGTCCCGTTGGGTTCACACTGGGAGTTATTTTCAAGAAACGGTGATTAAGGTTCCAGAAAGATATTGTGCTATATGGAGGAACTGAAATAATGACAATTCCAACGTCAAGGGCTTGATATAGGATGGCCCTCAGGTTAACAGTAGTTAACAAATTCAATTCCAGTTGATTTAGTGGATAGCACTTACAAGGTACAAATGCTTCCACACTGACAATGTCCATTGAGGTCCTATTGAGAAAATGGACCTGGATGGACTTTTCTCAAAGGCCTCTTGTTGTTCTCAGCCAAACATAAAGTTCTTGTAAGCAAAGATGTCCAAACAAGTCTGAGTGGAAATGCCTTCACCTCAGTACTCTTTCACCAGATCCTCAGTGCCCAGCTTTTGCAGCCTTTGTAGGGCACACTCAGCTTGCAGACGAGCCTCCGGTTCAGGGTCCCAACAGTCTTCCAGGAGCTCTTGTAAGGAAATAGCTACCTAGGGAGCAGGAGAGAGAAAAAGAACAGCAACTGTCAGGAAGAGACAAGAGGAGTGGTGGAATTCAAATTTTTTATTACTGGTTATGTGGGCGTGGCTTGGTGGGCGTGGCTGGGGGGGTCATGTGACTGGGTGGGCAGTTTCTATAAGCAGGGCAATAAAGATTAGGCTAGAAACAATACCAGAATGTTTCTTTCCTGCCTTCCTGACAGGATTAACCCAACAAAGTGGAAAAAAAAACCAAAGGAGATTACTTCTAACAATTGGTTCTCCAAACTGCTTAGAAAATTTACTACCAGTTCTAGCAAACCTGCTAGAACCTGCTGAATTTCACCTCTGGACAAGAGGAACTCCTGCTAGAAGATAGAACCTAGAATAACAGAGTTGGAAGGGAGATCTTCTAGTGTAGGGGTGGGCAATTACGGCTTCTTCGTGACTTGTGGACTTCAACTCCCAGAATTCCTGAGCCAGCCATCCTGGCTCAGGAATTCTGGGAGTTGAAGTCCACGAGTCACGAAGGAGCCATAATTACCTACCCCTGTTCTAGTGCAACCCTCTGCTTGAGCAGGAGAGCCTGCTCGACAAATGGCTGTCCAATCTCTTCTTAGAAGACCTCCAGTTATGGAGCACCCACAACTTCTGAAGGCAAAGCTATTCCACTGGATAATTGTTCTAATTGTCAAGAACTTTCTCCTTAGTTCTAGGTTGCTTCTCTCCTCGATAGTTTCAATCCATTGTTTCTTGTCTTGCCTTCTGGTGCTTTGGAATATACATAGATTGAACCCCTTTTCTTTGTGGAAGACTGTTAGATATTAGAACATTACTATCATGTCTCTTCCTTCTTTTCACTAACTAGATAAACCCAATTTCTGCAACCGTTCTTCATATATATTTTTTTAGCCTCCAACCCTCTAATCACCATTGTTGCTCTTCCCTGCACTCTTTCCAGAGTCTCAACCTCTTTTTTTGTATTGTGGTGACCAAAACTGCATGCACTATTTGTAGTGTGGCCTTACTAAAGCTTTATAAAATGGTACTAGTACTTCACGTGATCTTGATTCTTTCTCTCTATTAACACAGCCTAGGACTGCATTGGCTTTTTTGGTTACTGCGAACACACTGTTGGCTCATATTTAACTTCCTCCCTAGGGTCTTATTCTAGAGGTTTGCAGTTTGCATCCTTCTCAACCAGTGCTGATGAAGCCCTGGGAATCTGGAAGGTGCAGCAAAAGCTGTTGCAGGATATGTGACATGGGGTGCAAATAAGCTTCCTGTATCTGGGATAAGGAATTTCAACAGAGCTTTTGCAGCTAGTCATTCTAGTGAGACCCCCCATCTCCAATACAGATGTTGGGAAACATGATTTCTCTGCACCTAACTACTGTAGGCAGATTTTGGACTTGAGAAAGGTAACTTTTAAAAAGAGAATCTTGACATCCACCCAGCTGCAAAGAGACATACAATTCTGAAATCAGGCTTTCATTTATTGTACAAGAACCCTCCTTTCAAAGCAAAATCTATATTGGTTATTTATTAATCATATTTATATACCGCCCCATCTCCGCAAGGACTCGGGGCGGTTTACAGCCGATAAAAAATACAA